>SJYC01066444.1:0-68742 GCA_006408675.1 Madoqua kirkii | reverse complement strand
GCAGCACAAAGTTCTGCATTTTTTATGCAGAGATCTGGCGGGCGGCCAGCCCAGCGCCTCTAAGCTCCTGCTCATTGTAGTTCATGTCTGCGGGCTGGTCACAAGAGTGGAAGTGGAAGACTGGAGAACCCGAAAGCTGTAAGAGTGGGAGTGAGTCATCACGGCTGTGGCTTTACCAGCATGCATAGCCGCAGATGCCACACGCACCTGCGGCCACACTAAGTCAGCCTGTTCTAGTGAGAGGCGGTGCTGCCCGGCTACACCTCACTCAAATGAGAATAGAAAGAAGCGTCCTTTCTGGACAGATGCAACCTTGGAGATCAAAAGTTTCTTGGAGCCAGTTATTAATAGAAAAAAGTCCCCTTCCTCTGTTATGCAGAGTATCCTGCCAAAGCAGACACAGCTTGCATTTTAATCGCCATCTGCCCCCCTGGACCTTGACAGTATAGCACAGTAAGAGCCAAGTTTCTAGGACTGGGTCATAACTCTACTGCTGTGTGACCTTAGGCAACTAACTTATCCTCTCTGTGACTTAAGTAAAAATTGAAGAGACTAATTATACTTATTTCAAAGATTCTCATGAGGATGCAATGACTTAACACACATATAAGTTAGCATTGTTCCTGGTCAAAGTAAGCACCGTAGGGCTGTCAGCATTATTACCTCCAGAGCTGCAAGCCCAGTTACGGCAGGAAGCAGAGTCCCCTCCCCTCACCCCCTTCTCCTTCCAGTTGCAGGTCTCCTCTTCCACCACCATTCTAGAAGTATCTCTCTGCTCCTTCCACTCTTCTTGACTCCCTGATGACACCAGTGAACTTGCCTGGGAGCTAAGCTTGCAAGCATATTTAAGAACTTCATCTATCTTGCTGGAATTATTTGTTAAGATAAAAGCTAACTGTTTTAACAAAGAAAGCTAACATTGCAGTGCCTTAAAGGATATAGAAGTTTATAGTTAAGAATTGTTACAAACTATAGTAGTTTGGAATGGATGAGTCGTCTCTGCCCTCAGACTTTGTTTCTAGTAGGATAGCTTGTGCTTCTCTAGTTCAGCTGGTCCCTAGCCAGTCGTTTTGTTATGCATAGGAAATAGAGGTCATTTACATGATCTCTGAACCTAGGATAATATTTAGACCTAGTCTGGGCTCTAAGAAATCTAGAGCCTGTAAACAGTTCCTGTTGGTATTAATTTATCATGTGCGTGTGTATGTGTGTGTGTGTGTTAGTCGCTCAGCCATGTCTGACTCTTTGTGACCCCGTGGACTGTAACCTGCCGGGCTTCTCTGTTTATGGGATTCTCCAGGCAAGAACACTGGAGCAGGCTGCCATTCCCTTCTGCAGGGGATCTTCCGGATGGATTAGTATATCATATTCCCAATAAATCATGCTGGCTCACTTTACCCCTTCATCTTTTTAAAAAATTTTAGTTTTATTTGTTTATTAATCATGCCAGATGGAATGCAGGGTCTTAGTTCCCTGGCTAGGTGTCGAACTCCCATTCCCTGCAATGGAGGTGCAAGTCTTTACCACTGGATCACCAGGGAAGTACCTCCTCCTTCATCTTAACAATCAGTGTTAAGCTGGCCTACCAAATCAGGCCAGCTCCCTGCAAAAGTTTCTTTTCTGTGGTTTAACGTTGCCAATAAATATTCACATGGTAGAAGGTGGCAGTGAAGAGAACATCAATATTTGTAATTGTTGGTTATTGGCTGTGAACGGGGCTGGCAACATGAAGTCATTATCCATAATAAGTGGGGTACATGCGGGCTGCATGCAAGAAAGTATATGTGCATACAGACAAAGCACAGACTCCACATTTCTAAAAATGCTTTATTTTGCCATCTGTTCTTTAATTTCCACTCAGAGATCTCTGACCCAGGAGCATTTGTGCTGGGGGGAGGGGGCGATGCAGCCGTACTGATTTCCCAGGGCACCTGGAGGCCAGAGGTCCTGCCCTAGTTTCTCAGTAGCCACCAGCAGCTGCACGAGGCAGAGATGGAGCTGTCTCTCTTTCGATAACTGGCATTCTCGTCCCGGCTCTGTGTGACTCTGTGACCTTCTTCAGGTTGGAGCCGTCTTTGGAAACACACTGTCCCAGAAACAGATAAGACAAAACAATATAGGAAGCTCCATTGTTCTAGAAGTATGTGGAAATGTGTGTTCAATTGCACTTTACTTATGCTTTCATTCACTTATTCAGTAAATGTTGATTGTCTCCTTTGTCTCACTCAGTGTATGTGCTGGGATAAAGGGTAGGCAGATAGAGCAAAGGAATCCAAAAACGCAGTGGCTTCAGAAAGAAAGAAGCCTCTGCTCTTTGCAGTCCCAGTCGGAGCAGTCTGGGAGGGCAGGATGGCTCGCCTACATTTGGCTACTGGGCCATCTGTTGCTCCTGCATCCCGTGGACACTGTCTTGTGATGTGTGTGGTTTGTACAAGGATTCAGAGGCTGCCTCATTCCTCTTCTACGCACAAGGGAACCTGCTTTGACAGAGTGTTTACACTTCAGTTTGACAAACTGTAAACATGTTGAACTTAAGAGATGTCATAAAAACATCTTCATGAAATTTGTCATTGCATATGTTGTTTTTGAGATACGTTTAAAAACAAAGGAAAACATGTTTATGCATGGAAAGCAAGCAAGTATAAACAAGTTGTTTGCATTGGAGAGAAAGGCTCTGGAGGCACTGGGTGGGTTTCTTCAGACTTGTTTGCTCATCTGTAATATAGTGGTTTAAAAAAAGCACATCATTTTACTTATTTACTTATTTTTGGCTATTCTGGGTCTTCCTTGCTGCGCGGGACTTTCTCTAGTTGTAGTGAGTGGAAGTTACTCTCTGGTTGCATGTGCAGGCTTCTCTTGTGGAGCACAGACTATAGCGTGTGTGGGCTTCAGTAGTCTCAGCATGTGGGCTCAGTACTTGAGGCTCCCAGGCTCTACAGCAGTTTCAGTAGCTGTGGCTTAGCTGCTCCTTGATATGCAAACTGGGGATTGAACTCATGTTTCCTGTATTGGCAGGTGGATTCTTTACCCCTGAGCCATCAAGGACGCCCCTATAATGGTATTAAATAGGCATTGTCTCGTAGGACTTTTATGAGAATCAAATGGACGCAACTTGTAAAGCAAGGGCTCTGTGATCAGGTTGCTTTGGGTCCAAAGTATAATCCTATTTTACAAAGAGGTATAACTTTTGGAAGCCCATTCCAGTATTCTTGCCTGGAGAATCCCCCATGGACAGAGGAGCCTGGTAGACTATAGCTCATGGGGTTGCAAAGAGTCAGACATGACCGAACAACTCAGCACACACACACACATATAGCTTTTGGAAGATTACTAATTCCTCTGGGCCTCTGTTTTCTCAGCTGGGAATAATACTAGTGCTTCTACCACATGGGGTTATTAAGAAGATTAAATAAGTTAATCCATTTGAAATACAAAACTTAGAATCTGGTACATATCAATCATTTAATCAAATTTACATATGATTGCATTTTACTTTCATATATAGCCCCAGTGTTATCCTGCCATGTAGTAAATGACTGTCAAAAAATAACTATCAGATGATAAATAAGTGGAGATAGAACCATCTGATGTCGGTTGTTCACTTCAGAGAGAGCAGACTTGAATTTTTTCCCAAGGACTTCCTTTGGTAACTACCTTGCCCTGTTGCACAGGGTTCTGGAATAACCAGGGGTGACTTTGGGACCCACACCAGCATATATTTGTGCTCCATCTAAATGCAGAAATTTGCACAAAGGTAGGCAAGGATCAAGTATGGCTACTTGGAGTTACCTTTGAATGATGATTATAGCTGCTGAAGGAAAGAGGGTCCCTTTATCTGGCATTGAGATCAACAGTGCCTAAATGGTTGGGTTGTTGCCTAGCTACCAATAAGCAATTTGTTCGCTTCCTGGAGGGAGGCTGCCACAGCCCATCACCAAAAAATAAGCAGAGCTGAGAGGTGGAAAAGAAGTAACAGAGCCTTAACATTATTGTTTTAATCCTGGATCGAGCCATACCTGAAGCTATACCATGGCCCTTGAACTTCCTAAATAGATAATCGTATTATTTATTTATTTTTAACTGAAGCTATTTAGAATTGGGTTTATCTCATTTATAACTGAAAGGACCATCTTACTAAAGTTTTTATTCTAAAATATAACTGGAAAGTAGTATGATTGAATGTTTGATATGTAGCAGTAATAATACTTGTAATAGATAATATTTATTAAGCTCTGCTACATGCCAGACACTGTTCTAAGCATTTTGCATGTATCAACTCACTGAGGCCTGAGGAGGCATAGTTACTCCTGTTTTACATATAGGGAAAACCGAGGTATGAAGATGTTTCTTGGCCAGTGATTTCAGAGTCAAGAATAAATTTAAACATTCAAGGAAGCCCTGGATTATCTAAAGAACTTAGCTTGTAATGTTTTTCAAGTGATGTTAACATCACCTTAAACATTTTTGAACTGCCTTTAAAAAGAATTATTATTAGAGCCAGTTTATATCAGAAAATAAATATCACAGTGTGTAATAACCTTCGTGTTTGGCCATAAGGGCATGCCTGGGCTTGCTAAATTACCTTGTTTACTGCCTGTGACCCTCAATGCTATTTAGCTGTTCACACAAATCAAATTCACCTTGAAGGACACAGGTATGTGGCCATTCAGGGGAATGTAACGTTGGCCCTGAATGTGATCCTAAAAGGAAGACTTCCAAACCGGTTTGTGCAAGGTATGCTTTTGAAGAGGACATCTGAGCACATAAATCATAGTGTGCTGTTTTGAAAACAATCACATCGCAGTATGCATACCTTATTATTATTATTTTTTCTTTTAAGAATGTATCCAACAGAAGCAAGGCATGGAGGTGTTTGCATTAGGGACTCTGCTGACTCTAGCTGGTGTCCGGAAGGTGAGCCAGCTCCTCAGCTGAGCCTGAGAAAGTCTATTTCATTCCAGAAACAGAAGGTCCAGGTTGAGAAAGTGACAGTCCATTGATGTGGGCTGCACTTGGGTGAACACTTCAGGAGTCTAACAGAAGAGACGAAGAAAAAGTTAGAGGAATGATGTCCACCCCTAACACTCCTAGCAACCAAATCTGGATGAAGCATTTTCTGGTATGGAGAGATTAGGAAAGGAGATATTTCCTCACATGTTATGAAAATCATTTAAAACATTCTAAAAAGTTGAAAGAAGAGTACAACACCTTTATTCAACAACTGTTAACCTTTTGTTTGTATGGGTGTGTGTTTGTGTATGTGTGTGTATCTAGAATTTTGCTGAAGCTTCTGAAAATAATTTTCAGACATTGAGACACTTTGCCCCTAAATAACTGAGGTAAGAATTAGGACATTCTCCAACATAACATCACGCTTGAGATAATATTCCCTAATTTCATTTTTTTCATCCTTACTCAAATTTCTCCCAAATGCTCCTATATCTTTTATAGGTGGTGTTTTCTTCCACTCACTCCAAATCAGGATCTAATCAATGCATTGCATTTTGTTATTACATCTCTTTATTTTCCTTTATGCTAAAAGTATTGTACACTTCAAAAAAAATAAACAAACAAAAAAAATATTGTCCCTCTGAAGAGACCAGGCAGTGGTCCTGTAGAAGGTTCCACAGTCTGGATTCATCTGCTTGCTCTCTCCTGGTGCCATTCATCTCACCCCTTTTCCCCAAGTATTTTGTGTGGCTGGAAGGTAGATCCAGAGGTCTGACAAGATTCAGGTCACCCATCTTTGGCATAAATACTGCATAGGTGACCCCGTGAACATCAATTGCCTCTCATCAGGAGTCACATAATGTCAGGGTGTCCTACCATGGCTAAATAAATGTGACCTCTAGGCCAAGGTGGTAACTGCTAGAACTTTCTACTGAAATGTTATTTCTCTCCCCGTTGCAATTAGAATCCAGTGGGAGATACCTAAGCACCCTGCACATACCCTTATGGGCAGCAATCTTCACTGAATGATTTAGTCCATCCTGTACATTTGAGAACAACTTGTGATGGCTTCATAGCACTATTTCTAGAGCACCCTCAACCAGCTTTCTTTGTATTTCTTATGAATCCTAGGTTACAAGTATTCACTTGACTGTTCTTCAAAAACAGCAAGATCTTGCTCAATGCTGATAGAGAAGTTCTGTAAATATGTGTAAACATTTCCTCTTTGGGACAGCTGGAAACATTTACCCTTAAACATCCCCAGTGGGTAGTGGAGGAATCAGCCTGGCTATGAAAATTTTATGCTCCACCAGCACCTAGAGTTTTCAGATTCACAACATAGATAGGCTTCCAGCCAGTTAGTACTCCACTGGGTTCTCCTGATACAGGGGATTTCAACCCTTATTATGCACTTGAATCATCCTGGGAGCTTTAGATTGTGTTCTGATCCATTTGGATCAAAATCATGAAGGTGAGGCCAAGAAGAAGTATATTCTAAAAGCTTTCTCAGTGATTCTATTGAGGCTAGGTGGGAACCACTTAAAAAGAAGTCACAGTTGTCCCTTGAACAAGGTGGTGGGGGAGTGTGAGGGTCGGAGGTGAGGAGGTGAGTAGGAGTGCCCACTCTCCGAGAGTCAAAAATCAACCTACAGTTTTTAGTTGGCCCTCCCTATCCATGGTTTCTCTCCATCAGCCATTCTGCATCCAATAATTTGACAAATCCTGGATTGTATTGTACTGTGTTGAAAAAAGATGGACAATACAAACTGTGTTCATTCAAGGGTTAACATGCTTCAAAAAGGTAATTATAATATCAGCATGTAACATCAAGACACCACATAGCTTCCTCCAGGATGATGGTTGCCAAGCTTCATCTACATTTTAGAGTCTCTTGGGGGACTCTACTGATTTAAATAGGAATATCTGAGCATGGAAACCAGGCATAAGAATATTTTAAAGATGTCAGGTAATTCCAGTGTACACCTAAGTTTTGGAAACACTGCCCCAGAGACTGTCTTCCAATGAGACAGCTTTGGTTTGCTCAGGAAGGCAACTATATCAGTTGAAAATGTTTGTGGCAAAAATGAGCAGCAAAACCAGTTAATGGCAGCTAAACCCAAAGGACACAACTTTACTTAACAAGAAGTCTGGAGGTGAATCTGGAGTTCTTCCCGAGGCTCAGTGATGTTATCAAGGACCTCTGCTCTGCCCTGAAAAGGACATTTGCAGCTACTGGTTTCCCATCCTGTTTTTATTACTTCAGGGTCACCAGCTGGCTGCTGAGGCTTTAGGCATTTTACCTTCACATCAGCTTTCCAAGGTAGAATGAAGGTGCGGGTGGTCCATAAAAGCCTTATTCCTCTGAGGTTCTGTCATTTTATCTTGAGATAAAGGCTCTTCCAACCAACTTTCTCCTACATCTCTTTGGCCAGAGCAGATGCACATGTCTACCTCTAACCCAGTTCTCTCAAAGGAAAATGGGACAGTATGATGGTTTAGACCAAACATAGTTGTTCACTTGTGCCTGGAATAGATGCCTCCTCTCATGAGATGAATGGATTTCCACTGGTTGATGTTCTGTTCCCAGGGAAGATCTGGAGTGATTGCTTGTTAGGCAGCCAGCAAACTGTCTGTGAGAGCAAGCAATGAAATGAAAAAAGGGGGAGGAAGAGGAGAAATAGTATTTAGGAAACCACAGACTTCTCCATTTTGCAAGAAAGAAGCTCCAGCCACTCCTGTTACAACAGCTCTTCCTGAGGCTAGTGGCATCACATCAGAAACGCATCTCATTCTGTACTGGGATCTTCCAGCTTCTAGTTTAAAGGCCTTCCCTGGGACTCATCTTCAAATGCTATTTGAGAAATTCCTGTTAATGGCAATGAGAAGAGCCAGTTGACACAATTTTTAAGCATTGAACAGATTTTGGGACCCATTTTTCTCCCTTCCTCCCCATCCCAAGTAATTGAAAATAAATGCAAAGTTTAACCCATAGAAACCAAAGTTTCCCCCATGACCTGTACCCACCTTAATGGTTTTATTTAATTTTAAAAATAACAATAGAAACTTAATATATATATTTTTGGTGATTGCAATTTTTGTGATGCCCCAAAGTACGTGCTTGGTCTCTATTTCGGGTGAACCTGCATTGCTCATGGGAGTTCTTTAGTCATGTGCGCCATCGCTGGAACCCAAGATGGTATTTTTTAAAAGTCTGTCGTCTCCATGCTTTGTGAGTTAATTCAGACGATCAAATGGTAACTCTCCCAAGGTACAGCTCTAATTAACTTCAGTAACTAAGACAACATATATAAAGCACATAAAATATTGTTTGACACATATGAGCTCCGTATAACGCTTGTTGTTTCTAGAGATCTCAAAATTTTTTTGAAATGAAAAGAGACCACACAATTCGCACAGATAGTATGTTAACAAGTGAGCAATGTAGAAAGGGAAAGGATAAGAGAACTAACGCATTTTGATCATCTTTCCTATTATCGGTTTAGGAAAGACAGTGTATATATTATGTGCTGTTATATTTAATCCTTCCACCTAGCCCAAAGAGGTAAGTATTATTATAGCCACTTAACCAGTGAGGAAAATGAAGCTCAGAAAGTTGGAGTAACTTGTGCAAGATAACAAATGAGTAAGCAGCAAAACTGACTTAGATCTGTCTTGATTGAGAAATGCTTTTTTAAGACTACATGCTTCTTTTTCTTCTTTTTTTTTTGACAGATGCATAGGACAAAATATATGGTATACGGATAAAGCCTTTAGTTATTCATAGAAAAGGGCACCAGATCTACCTCTGTTGGGTTGCTATTGATGTCCCTAGAGGCGAGAATGGTGTAGCTTTTAGGTAACTGTTACTGATAATTTATAGCCTTGAAGTTGTAAAGGTGAAAATGTGATTCTTGTCTCTTAGAGAACTTACAGACCAATGGCGAGACAGAAGTACCAACGAATGATGAATATTCAACATAATAACTGCTACTAAGGTCACATATTTGGAATAAAGGTAGATCATAGAAAAAGAAATTCTGAGCTAGAGAGGATTAGAGAAAGATTCATGAAGTATATAATTTTGACACAAGCACAGACTTCAGGACAAGGAGGAGATATCCAGGGAGATAGTCAGGGAGGACATTATAGGGAGTAAGAACAGTCTGTGCAAAAGCAAGTAGATTTAAGAGAGCTCTGGGAATTACAAGCAGTTCAGTATTGATGGCTCTTGAGGTTTAAAGTTAAGAGTGGCAGAAATGAGTCCCTGGGGGAAAGAAAGTGCCAGATTCTTCTAAAAGTGTTTAGCTGTTTTTTTTTTTAATAAAAATAATAATTATGTAGTGATATAATACCATCAAATAAGAGATGATTATGATAACACAGAGATCCAAAGGCAATTAATATTTTAAATATTCATGCCTGCAAAAGATCAGAATGATCAAAATGTCCACCAATGGAAGACAGATTAAATAAATTTTCTATATACACAAATGAAAAACCATATATATGGCTATTTAAAAAGCATAGGGAATAGGTAGACTCAGAGTTTGGGACTGATATGTACACACTGCTCTATTTGAAATAGATTTTAAAAAATAAATAAATTTTAATTTAAAAGATGAATAAATAAAAATTTAATTCTCACTTCCGAAAAAATTGAAAAACAAAAAAAAGAATGAAGTAAATCCATAGTGTCCTAGATTAGATTCTCCAGAAAGCAAAGCTAGCAATTTATTTGGGAGGTACAAGCCCAGAACGGTGAGGGTGAAGCTACTGGGAAGTAAGGCAAGAGAAAGTGCAGTACACGTGTTACCACGTTGACCAGATCACGGATTGTAAGGGACACGACGTTTCACTCAGCAGACAGCTTATTAGTAGGAACATCCCAGAATAGTCTATGGATGAGGGAAAGGAGGGA
The DNA here is from genome assembly GCA_006408675.1 of Madoqua kirkii. NCBI lineage: Eukaryota > Metazoa > Chordata > Mammalia > Artiodactyla > Bovidae > Madoqua > Madoqua kirkii. Next base: position 58,874 of record SJYC01066444.1, on the reverse strand, counting down.
GACGGCTACTGCGTGGCTCCTCCCATTTCTGGTTTCCAGTTGGTGGAGGCTGATGTCGTCTGGCCCTCAGCAGCACACGGGAAGCTGGGACCTGTGCCTAGCAGTGGCGTTGGATGCAGGTCCCAAAGTGGGGGGCCACCAGGCACAGGAGACCAACCAAGAGTGAAAGGAGGAAACTGTTGAGGGAATTTTAAAATGTATATAGAGACTTCTATCCCAGTTAATATACTGCCTGGCTATAAAGTCTGGAAACATAGACATATTATTTTTTATCATATTTTACATATCAATATGCTATCTTTTCACAAGCATATTCCTTCCTTATGTTACTAGACTCGACAGCCACCTTATATTTTAGTATAAAACAGGCTCCAAAATGTGCTCTAAGGAAACAAGGTACAATGCTGCTATATTTAAAATGGATAACCAACAAGGACCTATGGTATAGCACAATGTTATTGTGATGCTCAGTGTTATGTGCGAGTCTGGATGGGGGCGGGGCTTGGGGGAGAATGGATATGTGTATGTGTATGGCTGAGTCCCTTCGCTGTTCACCTGGAACTGCCCCAACATTGTTAATCGGCTATACTCTAATACAAAAGAAGTTTGGTGGGGGGAAAGAAAACAAGGTACAGAACAGCAGGTACAATATGCTAACAGGGGCTAAAATAAAGAATGCATGTTAAGTTTATTTCTCATAGAATTCCTCCTCAAGGAGGCACGAGAAACTAAAACTGATAGCAGCATGTGTCTTCCAAATTGAGTAGTTGGGCAACTGAATCAGAGGAAAACTCCCTTTTTATCATGTATGTTTTGTACATTTCTAAGTTTCTACCATGTCAGGCTATACCCATTTCCTTCTCCACTAATGTAAAAACTTACATTATAATGAGAAAACCACTTTTAACATTCGAAAGATCACAGTGGGAGTAGTAAAGAGTCTTTTTTTTATAGCGTTTGTGAGCTCTTGCCTATTTATTTATGTACTTTTGGTTGCACTGGGTCTTTACACATGGGCTTTCTCTAGCTGCTGCGAAGGGGCCTACTCTCCAGTTGTGGTGTGTGGTGTGAGGTGTGTGGTGTGTGGTGTGTGGTGTGTGGTGTGTGGTGTGTGGTGTGTAGTGTGTGGGCTTCTTACTGCGGTGGCTTCTCTTGTGTGGAGCATAGTCTCTAGGGCATGCAGGCTCAGGAACTGGGGTGCATGGGCTTAGTTACCCCAAAGAATGTGGAATTTTCCCAGACCAGGGATTGAACTGGTGTACCCTACCTTGGCAGGTGGATTCTTAACCACTGGACCACCAGGGAAGTCCGAGTAAAGAGGCTTTTGAAGGAGATCATTTCACTCGGCAAATATAGCTGAGCATCAAGGTGGACACAGCAGTGAAGGCAGCAGGCCCCGCCCCTGCTTACACAGAGCTTAGGATCTAAGAGAAAGGACAGTTCAACACCAGGAAAGACAGTCAAGTGGATGCTGGAACCGTAACCAGGTGAAGACAAATCCTTGTTCTGAGTGGACCGTCCTTAGTGCAGGAAGTCTCCACATAGCCTGCCTCCATTTCTCATTTTCACATTGTTGATGTAGAACTAGAACAGAAGTGCATGCATTTTTCTGAAAACGGCAGAGAGTAAATATTATAGGCTTTTCGGGCCAGACTGTTTCCGTCATAACTTCTCAACTCTGCTCTCACAGCACAAAGCAGCCGTGGCCAACACCTAAACCAAGCATGGCTGTGGTCCAATAAAACGACTGGAAGTTTTGCAAATCTATTACAGGTTCCAGTCAAACTTGAAATGACATATGACTTTAATGTGTCATGAAATACTATTCTTTTGATATTTTCCTCAACCCTTTAAAAATGTGAACTCTCTTAGTGAGCAGGTAGTACAAAAACAAGCCAGGGGCCTTGTTTCATTTGTGAGCTGTGGCTTGCTCAGCCCTAAGTTAAAATATTGCTCCCTTATTCAAATTCCAATTCTGTTTCGGTAAAATCTCAGCACCTCTCCACACAGCTGGTTGGCTCTCGAAGCTTGCTCTGCTTGCCTGCTAAGGCTTCATGGTTCTGCAGCTGGATGGCTTGACTTGCATTTCATTTTGGTTTAACTTTGCATTTGTTCTCCCTGACTCTGCCACTGTTATTCTTGGTGTGTTGTGTGCTGATTTGTAATGAAGTCCTGCATGGCCATAAAGGTCATGAAAGAAGATTTAATTCCCCTGTGACTGCTGATTAATTCATTTCTGGGCATTAGAACCACTTTTATAAACCCCACACCATATGCCATATGGAATATCATTATGCGCTTCCTGGAGCTTCTGCTGTTGCCATCTGTCTGTGACTTCCTGTGTGGTTTCTTGGCAGCAGGGAAATCATCGATCAAAACGCTTCTATAAAGTAAGTTTTAAAAGCCCAATTCTAAACGACATCTACTTCTGAACTTAGATATATATTTTCAAGGCTTGACACTTCTGAAGCACATTAATAATGATGTTTATTGTGAAGCCACAGTCAAATATTATAAGATGTACTGTAGTCCGTCACCAGGGTAACATCCAGATACAAGCACTGCCAACCCTGTAAACCCTCCAGGAGTAAACCTCTAACAGCTCCCATTTTGAGGACTCTCACATGTTAGTCAGACCTTGGCATTCTGCCTAAAGGAGGCCTCTGTTTTTAAACACACCCAGAGTTCTCTATCCTTAATTGTAAAAGTTGTTTCTGTTCATTTTGTTGTTGTTTCTAAACTTTTAATAGAGCATGTAGCACTTAGTAGGAGATAAGTGAATTTGTTATCTGAACTGGAATATTGAATGACTCCCCGTGAGTTTCTAGGTTGTAACTCCATCAATATCAACAACAGCGCTTTGGCTCAAGTGATCCTGTTGATTGTTTGCAAAGAAAATGAACTGTGTGTTATGCTGTCTTGGTGGTTTATTACAAATGTACATAAAATGCATATTTTCATTATAGAGATGAGTGAGGTAGTCAGAGTAAAGCATTTTACATCTTCAGACGAGTGCTTAGTATAGATTTCTCAGGATCACCAAATGAGGAAGAAAGGGTCTTGACCTCTGAATTAGAAGATCTTGGTTTAAACACTAATTGTATAGAAGCTCTAAAATACTAACAAACAAACAAAACCCCCCGCTTACCACCATGGATCTATTTATGTCTCTGTGAAACAGGAACAATAATCCCTGCATGAAGGAATACACATGTGAAAAGAAAGACTAATAACTTGTAAAGGCAAACAGCTGAGTGGCATAAGGAGAATGCTGCTAAAACTGAGGTGATTTCTGATTTAGCTTCCTCTCTCAGAGAACCCGCTGCCTCCCTCAGGTCAAGAATCTGCCTACAGTGCAGGAGATCTGGGTTCAGTCCCTGGGTTGGGAAGATCTCCTGGAGAAGGGGATGGCAATCCACTCCAGTATTCTTGCCTGGAGAAGTTCATGGACAGAGGAGCCTGGCAGGCTACAGTCCATGGGATTTCAAAAAGTGGGACACGACTGAGCGAATAAGCAGCATACTCAGAGAATTATTTTGTATAATGATACAAAGTTGATATACGTGGCGTGCTTTTAAACTTTAGTACCAGATTCATATGTATATTATTTTGAAAAAAAAAAAATAACCATCAAATGTACATTAAGATGAAAGTAGTTTAACTTATCTAAATTGAGTTCTTACAACCAAAAATTCAATTTAAAATTTCCTATTAGCAGGTTATATGAATAATTAAAATTTGTAGTTTAACCTGAAGGAAATTTCTCCTACTGATGCTTAATAAAATATCTGGACTATGACTATCTCAACTATTGCCTCCAGTTCTTCCTGATTCATGTATCTCATTAGCATGAGAAATCATCTTTCTCAAAACTAATTGCTTTCATTGAGAATCTTATTTCTTCTTTACATTAAAGTCAAATTATTTATTTATCTTTTTAAAAAGCTTTTGTTGTTGCTGTTGTTCAGTCACTAAGTCATGTCTGCCTCTTTGTGACCCAATGGACTGCAATGCCATGCTTCCCTGTCCTTCACTGTTTCCCAGAGTTTGTTCCGATTCATGTCCTCTGAGTCAGTGATGCCATCCAACCTCTGCTGCCCCCTCTTCCCGGTGGCTTCAATCTTTCCCAGCGTCAGACTTTTCCGATGAGTTGGCTCTTCGAGTCAGGTGGCCAAACTGTTGGAGCTTCAATTTCAGCATCTGTCCTTCCAATAAATATTCAGGGTTGATTTCCTTTAGAATTGACTGGTTTGATCTCCTTGATGTCCAAGGGACTCTCAAGTCTTCTCCAGCACCACAATTTGAAAGTATCAATTCCACAGCACTCAGACTTCTTTATGGTCCAACTCTCACATCTGTTCATGATTACTAGAAAAACTATAGCTTTGACTATGTGGACTTTTGTTGGCAAAGCGATGTCTCTGCTTTTTACTACACTGTCTAGGTTTGTCATAGTTTTCCTTCTAAAGAACAAGCATCTTCTAATCTCACGGCTGCAGTCACCATCTGCAGTGATTTTGGAGCCCAAAAAGAAAAAGTCTATCACTGCTTCCACTTTTTCCTCATCTATTTGCCATGAAGTGATGGGACCAGATGCCATGATCTTAGTTTTTTGAATATTGAATTTTAAGCCAGTTTTTTTTTAAACGCTCCTTTTTCATCTTCATCAAGGGGCTTTTTGTTCCTCTTCACTTTCTGCTATTAGATTGGTATCATCTGTGTATCTGAGATTGTTGATATTCCTCCAGGAAATTTTGATTTCAGCTTGTGATTCATCCAGTCCAGCATTTCACAAAATGCATAGAAGTTAAATAAGCAGAGTGACAGTACACAGCTTTGTCTTACTCCTTTCCCAATTTTGAACCAGTCTGTTGTTCCATATCTGGTTCTAGATGTTGCTTTTTGACCTGCATACGGGTTCTCAGGAGACAGGTAAGTGAAAGTGAAGTGAAGTCTCTCAGTCGTGTCCGACTCTTTGCGACCCTGTGGACTGTAGCCCACCACGCTCCTCTGTCCATGGGATTTTCCTGGCAAGAGTACTAGAGTGTGTTGCCATTTCCTTCTGCAGAGGATCTTCCCAACCTAGGGATTAAACCCAGGTCTCCTGCATTGTAAGCAAGACGCTTTACCATCTGAGCCACCAGGGAAGTCTCACAGGAAGGAGACAGGTAAGCTGGTCTACTATTCCCATGTCTTTAAAAAATTTTTCACAGTTTGTTGGAAAAGGCAGAGGAACCAGAAACCAAATTCCAACATTTGTTGGATCATAGAGAAAGCAAGGGAATTCCAGAAAAACATCTACTTTTCTTCATTGAGTATGCTAAAGCCTCTGACTGTGTGGATCACAACAAATCATGGAAAAAGCTTTGTTGATGATAGCTGACATACAGATAACTTCACATATTTAATGTATACATTTTGATGAGTTTGGACATAAGCAAGCATCCAGCAAAATCAAGGTATTAAAGATAATTATTATTTCCAAATAATTTTTTTTGTGGCTTTAAGGGTGTGTGTGTGTTTGTGTGTGTATGTGTGTTATATGTGTTAAGAAGTCTTGACATGAGATCTATCCACTTAACATATTTTGAAGTGTACGATGTGTGTGTTAGTTGCTCTGTCACGCCTGACTCTTTGTGACTCCCATGGACTGTAGCCCACCAGGCTCCTCTGTCCATGGAATTCTCCAGGCAAGAATAGTAGAGTGGGTTGCCATTCCCTTCTCCAGGGGATCTTCCCTACCCAGGGACTGAACCCAGGTCTCCCACATTGCAGGCAGATTCTTTACCATCTGAGCCACCAGGGAAGCCCAATACCATATTATTAATTATAGGTGGAGAATATGGCACCCACCATCATTTGTTCAGAAAGCCTTATCATCATTTTAAAGACAAGTACTTTCCTGCTGAATTATATTCTAGAATTATAATAAGAATAATTAAGAATTAAATATTAATTAATTTTACCATTTTGATTATATAATAACTAGACAAGCCAAGACCCTGTCTACAGTTACAGCATGGAGAAACATTTTCAAGACCCAGTATGTTTGCCCTCAGTATATTTCTGAGTGTCACAATACACCAGCTGCTGCTCCATATTGTCACTTCAGGTTTAATTAACTATGGGGGGTGGTAGCAATAGTTGAAATTAGTTCATTAATACATGTATTCCTTTATTGTGCCCCAAACCTGCAGGTCATCTGAGTGTGATTAACTGCTTCAGGGAGTGTTGCTCACAATGCTGTTGGCAACAGCATTGGTCTGTGGACTTTGCTTCATCCAAAGATAATATAAACTTAGCTAAAATTTTACAGAATGACTTGTTAACACTGGATGCTAATGAGATGAATTATTTTGGATAAGAGTTAATAAACATCCTGCGCTGACTAATATTGCTTTGACATCTCTATTCTATTTCTGTTAACATACTTCTGTTACACTGGTTTCTCTGCTATGAGTATTAGTAAGTTAGTAGAACAAAATAGAGAATAAATTTAGACTCATCCTCGGTAAACAAGGGCTTCCCTTGTGGCCCAGACAGTAAAGAATCTGCATGCAATGCAGGAGACCTGGGTTCAATCCCTGGGTCAGAAAGATCCCTGGAGAAGGAAATGGCAACCCACTCCAATATTCTGGCCTGGAGAATTCCATGGACAGAGAAGCCTGGCAGGCTACTGTCCCTGGTATCACAGAGTCAGACACAACTTAGCAACTGAATGACAGCAATCTCTCATCTTTGGGAAGATTTAGAATTAAGAAGAGAAATATTCAAGAGAATGAAGGGCTTCATGGTAACATTTGTTAAGGTAGAAGATCAACACATGTTTTGGAGAAAGCTAGGGCCACCACACTTCTCCATCTCTCTTCTTTCTGAGCAGAAGGATTTCCCTTGGTCCCTGGAGTGGATAAGAGCTTCAGCTTCAGATCTGAATGGGCATGGGACTTAACCTTGCCACCATCACTTCCTGCAGTGTAATCTTGCTTCTCTAAGCCTCAGTTTTCTCGTCTGTATAATATTCCTCACTTGATAGCATTGTAAGGATTGGAGAATACAAGTAGAGTGTTAGTACAGAATAAACGCTTGGTACGGAGTAATGGCTCTGGTTACCTGTTGCTGAGTAACAGACGGCATCAAACTATTGGTGTTAAAACAACAATTGTTTTTGTTAAGTTCATGGAATCTGTGGGCTAGGAATTTTAAAAAAAATCAAAAAATAAATTCAGAAAATAACAGCAAAAATAACTGCTCTCTTCTTCATGATGTCTGGAGTCTCCAGTGGAGTGACTCATGTTGTGGGGAGGGTGTGTAAATTGAATGGGTGGAGGCTGGAGTCGGAGGACGTACTCTCATCCTGCGATGGCCCCAGAATGGACCCAGCCAGGACTGTTCACTGTAGCGCTTACAGTCAGTCTCTCCATGTAACTTAGCTTCCTTCGAGCATAGCAACATCAGGGGGTCACACTTCTTACTGATAGCTCAGAGCTATGAATTGATATCAAAAGCTACTGGTAGTTTTAAAACATGACTCCAAATTCTTGGTACTCTTCACATCGGGAAATTTCTGGTGAGTCTTCTAAGAAAGGAATGAGTGAATACTCTAAACGCTGCTAGAGTCTCTTATTTACTGCGTAAGTAATGCAATAGGAGGAAGAGTGATAAAATAAATTCAGAATTTCTTCAGGTGGGTGGTGTGTCGATTTGGGATTTGATTTGGGGTCTGGCCCCTAATCCTCCTCAGCTCACAGTGATTCTTGGGTAGGTCTTTTCCAAGCCTCTCCTGGCTTCCTCCTGTCGCAGAGCTTCTGCCCCGAGGGCTGCCTCCACCCTTCCCCTGACCGTGGTGGCCGCTGGCGAGCTCCATGACTACTGGCTCCCTGACTTCTGATCTGCAAGCCTCTTGGCTACTGGTCTGACTCCTTCTCTGCCTTCCAGAAGTCCAGGATAGCTGTTTTCTTCTAAGGTCACAATAAAGGGAGGCTGGAAAACACAGGGCTTCCCTGGTGACGCAGATGATAAAGAATCCACCTGCAGTGTGGGAGACCTGCGTCTGATCCCTGGATTGGGAAGATCCCCTGGAGGAAGGCACAGCAACCCACCCCAGTATTCCTTCTGGAGAATCCCATGGACAGGGGAGCCTGGTAGGCTATAGTCCAGACTCCATTCCTGGCAGGGTTGCAGAGAGTTGGACACAACTGGGCGACGAATCACAGAGTGGCGTGGGAAATACAGGTGAGCTGTAGAGACTTGTATGCAAATGCCAAGATTGTTGAGAAGGCTCCAGATTGCTGTAAGGTCAGCACCAAGTAAAACTGTATATTTGTTTCTTAAAACAGAGGTATCCTGAAGAGACTGAAGACTGTGAAAGTAGAGTTCTATCATTCTGCAAATGCACACTCACATTTGTTAATAGATACAATGATTCTTTTAAGAAGAATGTCATTGCCTCCATTGTTTTTCTTCTGGCAGGATTACTGACTACACTGCTAGCTAGTTAACCATTAAAGGACCTTCCTGCTGTGGTTTACTCCAAGAGTTAAGGTTTCTTCCTCTCTGCCTACTGAACTCATTGTGGATAGGAAATAATGAGGATGTGGCCAAGGTCATGGGCGTTTCACACCGCTGTCTCCTGGTCACCCTAGGCATTCCTGACTCTTTTTAAGGTGGCTCTTTGTTGTTTAACCCAGAAGAATAAGGAGACTGAGTGGGCGAGTCTGTGGAAACCATCACCACATCTGAGGAGCATTCAGACCCTTTGTAAGTGGCCTCTGATAGCAGGAGGTAATTGGGCAGTGGGGAGCCTAGAATTCAAGGGGAACCTTCTCCTAGAACTCTGCTTTTGTGTGTCCTCTTGACAGGCATCAATTTTGCCTCTCAGCTTGTTAGGCGCCTGTACTCTGAGCCTCTTTCTTTACTTTGTAATTTTTATGGCGATGATAATTGAGCTTCATAGAATCTCCTGGAATCCTACAGGCTTTTGGATGCTGTCTCGTTGTTTGAGGTTAGGTTTAAGAGCTTCTTTCACATAAATTTTTCACTTTAGGAGTTGTTTTGAAATTTATTTGGAAACGACACACTGAGTCAGACGAAAGCATTTAAAGACATCTCCCTTAACTGGATATGGTAGGGAAGCGAATTTATCCAAGGAGCATGCTTGAGGAACAAGGTTCGATTGCTGTTCAGTAAATCTGCAGATAGAGTCTGCTTAGTGGACTGTGCAGGCTGAGTTGCTTGGGGGTTTCTAGGAGCTGCACGAATTGACTGGGAATAGAGGATTGAGGGGCAGAGAATATAGAGAACAGACTCTTGGTTGGGAAGACTCCTAGGAAGAGGGTCGAGACAGAACAGAGAGTTAGTGCAGGAGGATGTTTAAGCTTAGCTGGGTGAGCTGTGATGTAAGCATCTCCTTTAGTTTAGTTCAGTCGCTCGGTCATGTCCGACTCTCTGTGACCCCATGGACTGCAGCACGCCAGGCCTCCTTGTCCATCACCAACTCCTGGAGTTTATTCAAACTCATGTCCATTGAATCAGTGATGCCATCCAACCATCTCATTATCCTCTGTTGTCCCCTTCTCCTCCTGCCTTCAATCCTTCCCAGCATCAGGGTCTTTTCCAGTGAGTCAGTTCTTCATATCAGGTGGCCAAAGTATTAGAGTTTCAGCTTCAACATCAGTCCTTCCAATGAATATTCAGGAGTGATTTTCTTTAGGATGAACTGGTTGGATCTCCTTGCAGCCCAAGGGACTCTCAAGAGTCTTCTCCAACACCACAGTTCAAAAGCATCAATTCTTCAGCATTCAGCTTTCTTTATAGTCCAACCCTCACATCCATACATGACTACTGGAAAAACCACAGCTGACTAGACAGACCTTTGCTGGTAGAGTAATGTCTCTGCTTTCTAATATGCTGTCTAGGCTGGTCATAAGATTTCTTCCAAGGAGCAAGCATCTTAATTTCATGGCTGCAGTCACCATCTGCAGTGATTTTGGAGCCCCCCAAAATAAAGTTTGTCACTCTTTCCATTGTTTCCCCATCTATTTGCTAGGAGCTGATGAGATTAGATGCCATGATCTTAGTTTTTTGAATGTTGAGTTTTAAGCCAACTTTTTCACTCTCCTGTTTCACTTCTATCAAGAGGCTCTTTAGTTCTTCTTCACTTTCTGCCATAAGGGTGGTATCATACGCATATCTGAGGTTTTTGATATTTCTCCTGGCAATCTTGATTCCAGCTTTGCTTCATCCAGTCCAGCATTTCTCATGGTGTACTCTGCATATAAATTAAATAAGCAGGGTGACAACGTACAGCTTTGACATACTCCTTTTCTGATTTGGAACCAGCATCTCCTTAGTCTCTACATAAAATCTTTAAAATTGGTTTTATCATTAGACTTTTTTCATAAAATAACCTTTTAATTTAAGATGAATTTTAGATTTGCATTTCGATTTAGATTATAATAAAAGAGCTTTGAAAACTACAGCATATACCTTCCTCCAAACCCAGTTCCCCTAATAGTAACATCTTTTGTTAGGATAACACTTTTGTCTCAGTGAATGAGCCAGTGTTGACAGGTTATTGTTAACTAAAGTCCATACTTTCTTTAGACTTCCTTTTTAAACCTAATATATTTTCTTTTCTGTTCCAGGATCCCATTCAAGGTCCCACATCACTTTCAGTTGTCATGTCTTCTTTGGCCCCTCTTGGCTGTGACAGATTCATTCTCTCCTTGTTTTTTATTACCTTGACAGTTTTTTAGAAAAATTGAAGTATAGTTCACTTACAAGATTATATTAGTTTCAGGAGTATAACATAGTAATTTGGTATTTTAAATTATATAATATTATTATATTATATGACTTTACATATTGTATATAAAATATATATTTATAGATGATATTCCAAACAAAGTTGTTATAAAATATTGACTGTATCCCTTGTGCTGTACATTGCATCCTTGTAACTTTATTTTATATCTAGTAGTATGTGCTTCCTAATCACCTTCACCTGTTTTGCCCCTCTGCTTATCCCTGACCTTGACAGTTTTCCAAATCCAACATGCATTACTTTTGCAATCAGGAAAATGATGCTTTGCTGAACATTCAACTTGTATTTAGGCAGTTAGACATTCTGACTTATTTGCAGTACTTCGGTAATGATTTTCAGTTTCATCATAATAAATGCCTTACATCTATTGACAGAGCATATGTCCTCTCAGCATCATCTACTTAGACCTCATAAGAGTCCTCAGAGATGATACTTTTGCTAGCACTGAGAGCTGTACAGAACAGAAGATGAAAAGCCTGGCAGGTTTCTGTCCTATTTGATAGACTGAAAAATGTGACTCTGGGGATATGCTGTGATTCATCCAGGGCTAAGCAAAGAGCACAGGCTGGGATGAGTCTCAAGAAGCCCCAAGTTCTAGCTGACTAATCAGATATCTAGACATGGTCTTCAGAATATCCACTTCAGTGTAAAATGATTACTTTGAGACTGAGACAAATAATGAAGCATGTTCAGTATAATGTATGTTCATAGGGAAATGATTGAAAGTCAAATGCAAGTGGAGAGAATTGCTCAAAAGCATTTTCCTGCCTCTTACTATATGTCTGCATTTATTTGTTGGAAAATCCATCAATTGATTTGTGGATTTGTGGTTAGGACAGTGCAATCAAAGATCCCCATTGTATCTAGGTTGGAATATATTAATAGGTCAGTATCTAACAAAGATATCATGTGTTAAAATTTCAAGGTTTCTTTACAATATTAGCATTTAAAAGATTGATGCAAACTTGATTTTCATTTAGCAAAGGAATCTAACAGGTAAACTAAGAGTAACTCTACTTGAATTCTTGAAAATACTATTTTTTACTCAATGGGAATTATCTCTTGTTACTCTCCAAGTTCTTTGGAAGCCTTTGTTTCACTGAGTTTAACAGGTTCTATTAGAATTTATCACATAAAGCTGGAGTATAAGTAAGTAAAAATAATTTCCATAATAGTGTTTAATTGAGAAGATAATATTCAGATGTAGCTCCGTCTGATTCTGAACAGATCATCAATAATAGCAAAAATTATTTAAAGTTATTTTTCTTATTTTATAAACCTTAAAGTAGGTCACTGAATTTCTAGAAAATAAAATATATGATCTGATCATATATAGATGGTGTATACAGATTTTTGTAGGAGGCTGATTTTATGCATACCCTCAAAGAATGCATCTTTGAAGCACATAAAATATTATTATTAATAACATTGTAAAGTGCCCATAATCAGGCATTGTGGAGACTTGCCAAGTGCAGTTTGGATCACTTGACTTTTCTTTTTTTGTTTTTCTTTCAAGTTGTTTTTTTAAAAAAAGGTAAAAATTTTATTGTGGTAAAAGCCATATAAAACATACTATTTTAACCATATTTAACTATTAGTTCAGTGGCACCAAGTACATTCACATTGTTGTGAATCACTCACCATCATCCATCCCCCCAGTTTTTCACCTTGCTAAACTGAAACTCTGTCCCCATTGAACACTAAGTCCTCATTCCCTCTTCCCACCCCCCAGCCCCCGGCCCCTGGCATCTACCAATGTACCTTCTCTATGAATTTGACTTTTCTTGGTACCTTCAGATGCATTTTCCTGATTCAAGTACAGTGCAGTCAGTAGCTCAGCATTTCCACTTCTTTATTGATCGTTTTCTCTCTGCCACTGTGACCTTGTACCCAGTAAGTGGCTCTAGAAGGGGATGGGATTGATCTAGGGTATGGAGATGACCTTGTCCCCAGTAATTGGCTCTAGAAGGGGATGGGATTGATCTAGGGTATGGAGATGACCTTGTCCCCAGTAATTGGCTCTAGAAGGGGATGGGATTGATCTAGGGTATGGAGATGACCTTGTCCCCAGTAATTGGCTCTAGAAGGGGATGGGATTGATCTAGGGTATGGAGATGACCTTGTCCCCAGTAATTGGCTCTAGAAGGGGATGGGATTGATCTAGGGTATGGAGATGACCTTGTCCCCAGTAATTGGCTCTCGAAGGGGATGGGATTGATCTAGGGTATGGAGATGACCCTGTCCCCAATAACTGGCTCTAGAAGGGGATGGGATTGATCTAGGGTATGGAGATGACTCTATTCTGCATATTTTAAACCAGAAACTACTATACCACCAGAGGCACCAGAGTTCCCCTTGGTAACATTTTGAACACTGAATTTTTAGAGAACATGAATTCTTAGAATGTGGAATAATGGGAAAAAAGTGTTGGCAGCTGGCAGGCCTTGTGCCATGCCGAGCCTACCCACTCGGAGTAGGTTTCACAAATCTATGGGCAGTTCCACAACTACTCATCAGGCTGACAGCAGCATCGTGGTGCTGAGTAATGATCCTAAGTATGCTCTGTCTCCAGACGTCATGTTTTGGATTTCAGGATTGGATGCATGATTGCATAGTCTCCATACCATAGTGGAACAGTCCATTATTTGAGTTCACGTTCTATGCACTGAGCGTCTCTTCTGACTGTAGTCTCTCAGACTGTATACAAAATCTTGTGACTCAAAAGAGTTTTGAGTCTCACGTGTGGATGTGACCCCTGCTATGTATCTCTGACCTGGACTAGCATGTTTCTTATGTGGCTTGCTCTAAGACATAAAGCTTATTTCCCAGTGAAATAAAATGGCTTCCAACATTTTAGTGTTGATAGGGAGAAGGGACAAGGACAATTAGTCTCGGAAGCTAGAGACTGTCACTCTGAGATATTACTCAACTAATCTTACTAACAATGCATCTCTGTAGTTTCAGATGAATTTCAAAACACAAGGCACCTCCTGTCTTAGATTTAAGCAGAAACTTGCAGCAAATGTTAACTCTTTGATAGTAGATGTGTTCTAACCTGATGTGTTCTAATCTTGATTCAAGTAATTTTAACCATTATAACCAGCACCTCCCTATTTCTTTTGGGCCTAACTATGTTAGAGATATGGGAAAATATTCTTCTGTCATATAGTTATCTCAGTCTTCTCCAACTTTGCATAGACCTTTCTCCATTGTTTTTCCAAATGACATTACCTTTGAAATAGATTCTAGGCTTTCTTTTTTACCTTAGTCCACTCTGCTCTATTTTAAACACTATAAACTGCTCACTGGGTATGTATACCAAGCACTCTGATTCTATGATCATTACAATAAACAAAGTCTGATGCCGGGTGCAGAAAATGACAGTTGGTCACATTTCCATTCAAGATGAGCCTCTCTCTTACAGAATGGAGAACAGTGCAATGTAACATCAGAGGCTATTTTTACTATGTGACACATTTGCATCCTATTTAGTCTCTTTTTTCATGGGCGTTCCTTTATTAGATGAACTACTTCATCAGTTTCAGTCAGTGATTTTCAGAGTAGGGACATAGTCACTGGTTTTTGAGTCATGAGTCATGTGTCTGCTTGATTTCTTGAAGCAAGTTTACCTCTAAAATAAGATCAAAGGAGCCCAAATTCTGGCTGAAGATCACTATTGGCTGTTCTACCTTGGAAGGTCATTCAGTAATTCTTGCATTTATTCATTCAATAAACATTTCTTGAACACCTTCAGATGCCAGCCACTATGCCAGCATTGGTGATACAATGATGAGAGAAAATCTACATCATCTCTGTCCTCAAGGAGCTTGCCATCTACCCTAACTGGGTTGGTTGTTAATCAAACAAATAACTAGAAACTTCTTAAGTGTGGCAAGTGCCATTAGGTTAGGAAAGACTTTCCTGATGAGTGGTGATTGAGATGAAAACTGAAGAATAGATGGAATTTGACTAGGTAAAGAGAGAGGTAAGTAAAAATGAAAGTGTTAGTTGCTTGGTTGTTTCCGACTCTTTTTGACACCGTGGACTGTAGCCAGCCAGGCTCCTCTGCCCATGGAATTCTCCAGGCAAGAATACTGGAGTGGGTTCCTATGTCCTTCTCCAGGGAATCTTCCTAACCCAGAGATTGAGCCCAGGTCTCCTGCATCGCAAGCAGAGTCTTTACTGTCTGAGCCCTCAGGAAAGTCTAAAGTGTTAGTTGCTTAGTTGTGTCCAAGTCTCTGTGACTCTATGGAGTGTAGCTTGCCAGGCTCTTCTGTCCATTGGATTCTCCAGGCAAGAATACTGGAGTGGGTAGCCAGCCATTCCCTTCTCCTGGGGATCTTCCCAACCCAGGGACTGAACCTCTCTCTGAGCCACCAAGGAAGCCCAGGTGAAGAGAGAGGTAAAGCTATTCCCAGATAGTGGCAACTACATGTTCAAAGGCCCTGTAGTAAGAGAAAGCAAGGCGTGATCTGAACTTTCGGGGTTCTGAGGAGGGGGTGGTCCAAGATAAGTTGGAAAGGTGGGCAGGGGCCAAATCCTGCAGGGCCTTATGATCATGATAAAGATTTAATATTTATTCTCAGAGCAATGGGAAGCCACTGAAGTGCTTGGCAGAAGGCAAAAGTGATAAAGTCATCAAATTTGTGTTTTGAAAAAAATCATCAGTTGTAGTATAGGATAGAGGAAGGTGAGAGCTAAGATGTAAGTATGCAACCTGTCTGATTAGACCGTTGAAGTAATCCAGGTGAGAAATGAAGGAAACACAGGCTATGGGGGTGGATATGGAGAGAAGAGGATGGATGCCAGGTGTATTTAGGACTCAGTGGTGGTTTGAATATGAGAAATGAGCAAATAGAGATTTCAAGGATGAACATAGGAAGACTATGGAGGGATCAAAATCATCTCCATGAATATTTAATGTTCATCTTTTCAGGCTCCTTTGATATTATGCTGTTTTTTGTTTGTTTGTTTGTTTGTTTGACAGACTGCTCTTGCCTTGAAACATTAGGGAACTGAGATTTTCTGGGGAGAATTTAGTTTACAGTCAATGTAGCTGTTAATTATCACATGAAGGACATCAGAGTCTTAGTGAGGGTGACTCATTGGGAAGACCAAATATATAGGTTATTTCTTAAAAAATTGTTAGTCGCCCTGTGTGTCATGTGGGACCTTAGTTCCCTGACTAGTGACTGAACCTTCACCCCCTGCACTGGGGGCATGGAGTCCTAACTACTGGACAATCAGGGAAGTCCCCAAACACAAAATGCTTATCAAGTGATAAACATTTCCTACAGAAACTGGCAGTTTGCTAACATGTCAGCCATCTTCATCCCATCCTCACTGGAAAACCTGGTAAATTTCCTCTGACCCACGTGGCCATAAGTTCCTCTCTGTTTTTGATGGCTGCTTTGGTAATCATAGCTTCCTTTTGACCTATGACACAGACACTCAGTCAGACGAATCCATCTGTAAGACTTTCTCCAGCTTTAAAACCACAAATTCTAGGACTTCCTTAGTGGTGTAGTGGATAGAATCCACCTGCCAATGCAGGGTACAGGTTCGATCCCCAGTCTGGGAAGATTTCACATGCTGCGGAGTAGCCAAGCCTGTGTGCTACAACTACTGAGCCTGTACTCTAAAGCCCGCGAGCTGCAGCTCCCAAGCCCTCATGCTACA
Source organism: Madoqua kirkii (assembly GCA_006408675.1). Taxonomy (NCBI): domain Eukaryota; kingdom Metazoa; phylum Chordata; class Mammalia; order Artiodactyla; family Bovidae; genus Madoqua; species Madoqua kirkii. The sequence continues at coordinate 42,373 of SJYC01066444.1, read as the reverse complement.
ACCACTGAAGCCCATGCACCCTAGAGCCTGTGCTATGCAACAAGAGAAGCCGCCTCAGTGAGAGGCCTGTGCACTGCAACAGGGAGCAGCCCCTGCTTGCCACAGCTAGAGAAAACCCGGGCAAAGCAATGAAGACCTATGGCAGTCAAAAATAAATTCAAAAAATTTAAACCCTGCATCATCACCTGTAGATGATCTGTCTACAATTGTCCACCTTCCCCATAAAATAAATATACCATCTCAGGTAGTGTTGTTTTTGTTTTCTGAGAAAGGGTGACCCTGGAGAAGGTGCTGGATTAGCAAATGTTACAGGTATTGTGGCCTTTTTTTATCTCCTAGTCCCAGCCCTGGGACTGCTAAACAGAACTCTATGTTGTGTTTTCTCTTCCGGAGACCTCTACTGAGGATAGTTCATTTGGGAGTAAGACAGATTTGCCTGAGAGCTTTATGAAACCAGTATCTCAGAAGACAAATTGCTAAGGCTGCTTATTCTATATTCTTCCAACGATATTCAACAACTCCGAGAACTTAAACTGACAAGGAATGCACTGTCCCCACTGGAAAACATTATGACTATGGGTACTTTGCCAACCTCAGTCCTTCAGACTATTGCAGGAAGCAGCTGGGTTCACAATATCAAATGTTTACTGAACATTTTCTATATGCCAGGCACAGTGATATGTGTTTTATGTGCATTTAAACATTTTATTGATGCATAACATGTAGTAAAGGTGCATGATGCAGTGGTAAAGAATCCACCTGCCAGTGTAGGAGGCTTGATGAAACAAGGGTTTGATCTCTGGGTTGGGAAGATCTAGAGAAGGACATGGCAACCCACTCCAGTATTCTTGCTTGGAAAATTCCATGGACAGAGGAGCCTGGTGGGCTACAGTCCCTGGAGTCGCAAAGAGCCAGACATGACTGAGCACACACACACACACACACACACACACACATAACACACAGTAAAGATACATCTTCATTGTATAGTGTAAATTGTATTATAAAGACTGTATACAATCTTTATTGTATAGTGTAACTCTCAGTGAAATTTTATGTATATATATGCACTGCGTAACCACCACCTAGATCACAATATAACATATTTCCAACACCCAGTAGGACTCCCTCATTCCCAGACAATACCTTTACCTCCCCCCATGATAAGCACTTTTCTGATCTTTATCACCAGAGTACAGTTTTGCCTGTTCTTGAACTTTACAGAAATGGAATCACACAATGCGTATATGAGAGTCATCAATATTGTAACATGTAGCAGTAATCCATTCGGTTTTTATTGGCATACAGTTTTCCATGTTTATATCACAATTTATTCATACATGGTCCTTTTGATAAGCCATTTGACTTATTTTGAGTTTCAGGCTATTTTAAGTAGAGTTATGACTATTATCATAAGTCTTTTTTGATGAATATCTTTTGGATATATACCTTTGAGTGGAATCACTGGATCATGAAATACATTTCATATATATTAGTGTGTGCTCAGTCCCTCAGTCATGTCCAACTCTTTATGACCCCATGGGCTGTAGCTCACCAGGCTCCTCTACCCATGGACTTCTCCAGGCAAGAATACTGGAGTGGGTTGCTGTTCCCTTCTCCAGGGGATCTTCCCAATCCAGGGATCGAACCCAGATCTCCTGCATTGCAGGTGGATTCTTTACTGTCTGAGCCACCAGGGAAGCCTGTTTGCCTATCTGTATTTTCCTTCTCCTCCTCCAGAACAAACAACCCATGGAAACTGAACTATCTCAAGTTCCCTGATGATCTCCTAAGACATATTAAAGGAGAGGAAGCTTCTTAGATACGTTTGACTGAAGTTAGGTACAAACTCAAAAGAGTTTTTGTTTCATCTTTTTGCTGTTATTATTGTTGTTATTTGGTTAGGTTTGCTTTGGTCTCCAGGAAGATTAATAGCGTAAGGAAAAAGGAACCTCCTGATTCCAATCTAAATGATCCTAAAAGTGGGTTCTATTTTCAGGATTGAATGTGAATAACTATACAGTGTTAAGCCCAACAATGAACGGGTCTGTAAGACAGAAGCATAAAACTACCGGTTCTGTGTACTTCACCAGATTGTCGTGAGGATAAAGTGAGCTAGTGAACGGAAGTCAACACTGAGAGCTGCAACTGCAATGTTTCCTTACTGAAAGCAACCGGTCCCTACAAAAGGCAAGCCCACAGACAGAGTAGAAAAGAGCCATTCACCAGCCAGAGCTTATCTTAGGAAATCTTCATGATCCTAATAATGTCGTCATGCATAAACACCTATATTTTTATCTCAGCTGTGCCACCAGGCACTTGGGAGTCTGCCAGCTTTCTGCAGTTGTTCTTTTCCTCACATGAACTACTAGGTAATTCAAGATAAGTGACTCACTGGAGGAGGAAAGAGGCAATTCAGAACTGTGCAAACTCATTTTGCAAGTATTCTGTTGACACAAGTAAGAGGTGAAAGGTAGGATGGTGCTTTCTAAGATAATCGTCTTTCATCAATTCAGAACGATTTCAGTCCTTAATCAGTTGTGGAGTATGACAAAGTCATTAAGTTATTTCCTTTAACTTCTTGCTTTGCTTAATGACAATATGGTAGAGTGATTAAATTTTCTCTCTAGTTACTAAATGACAGGCTCAAAAAAAAAAAAAATCCTGACATCAAAAGAAAACATGAACTCTAATCAAGGACACATTGAAAAATGTTTAATATTTATTGAGCTCAAACTGTGTGTCAGATAGTTTTTTAAGTGTCACACAGTGTTAACCCATTCAACTTCCATGACAGTTCTGTGAGTGAGATATAATCATTTTCTTTTTTCTGAGAGAAATAAGAGGCACAGGAGAGTGTGGAGATGCAGAACTTAACCAAGTTAGTTGGATATCAGAATCTGCCCTTGGAATCTTATGTTATTTCATCTGTCTGTAAAATAAAAGATTGAGTGTTAAAACATAGTCCTAGAGACAGCTCACTCATAGCTGTAGGTGTTATAAGTTTGCTCTTGTGTCCACTCTAAGAGTAACCATAATAAAATGACTGTGGGCAAAACAGTATCTGTGCAGACATTTCAGAGAGAGTGGTCGGTCCTTCAGAGGAAAACAATCCTTCTTAGACTTCATCAGTGAAGATACTGAGAAACTGCAGGTGGAGAGGCATTCTTTTTTTAATATATAATTTTGGGCTGTTCTAGATTGTCGTTGTTGTGCAGGTTTTTCTCAAGTTACGGCAAACGGGCTACTCTCTAATTGTGGTGTGCAGGCTTCTCATTGAGGTGGATTCTCTTGTTGCAGAGCAGGGTCTCCAGGGCAGGTGGGCTTGAGCAGTTGTGGCTCCTGGGCTCTAGAGCACAGGCTCAGGAGTTGTGGTGCCTGGGCTTAGTTGCTCTGCAGCAGGTGGACTCTTCCTGGACCATGGGTGGAACCTGTGTCTCCTTCTTTGGCAGGAGGATTCTTTCCCACTGAGCCATTAGGGAACCCCGAGAGAAACTGTTGATGTTACAAAGTGATACAATGGATTACCTCTCCAAGGCAAACAGCCTGGTACCTGAGTTGCAGTGAAAGCCAAAACAGGGTCAGCAAGTAATGTAGCACAAAGGCGGTTAAAGGGGAATGAGGACAAGCCTTCAGCCATATCTGGTGAAAGTTTCCTCCCATTTTTTTCTTTGGAAAACACTTGGGATGAACTTTAGAACTAAACAGTATGTTAGTTATGGTGGATGTAGCTCCACTCATATCCTCTTGGAGCACTTATTTCTTACCACATTTCAACTTAGGGAACTTGCAGCTCTTTGTCTCAGCCCTAAGGGCTTTCTTGAGCATCAAGAGGTGCTGGGGATTTAACCACCATCGCCACTAACAACCCATCACCTCTCCCACACACGTTGCCTAGCAGGTTCCCACCAATGGGCAATGGGAGATGGTGGATGTGTAACCCAGTTCCCCTGTCTCTCAGCAGAAGACTCAGATATGCCCTTCACTGTCTCCCAGGATCCCCAGGAGGACTGAGTCCCAGCAACACTTACTTGAAAACACACCATTTTTTGGCTTCCTATTTCTCTTCCCTGTTGACCTGTCAGGATTTCCTGAGATGAACTCCCAAATGAATCAATTGTTTCAGAGTCTGTTTCAGAGTCTGTGTCAAGCTAGTATGTGAACACATATTTAATTAGGGCTTAGAAAACTGTGTAATTCTTATTCTGTAGTTTGTATCTAGTCCCAGTCAAGCAGCTCAGGCATTGTTCTTGCTGGTCAATATTTGAACTGGATGGTCCTGACAAATGTCCTACAGCTTCTCAGACTCAGATTTGGGCAGGTTGGTCAGTGAACTAATATTTTCTGAATACTAGAATATTCTGTCTGGATTGTCTAATCTTTAGTGTTTCCTAGCTCTTAGTTAATTTTTCCCAATTTTCAAGAAATGTTGGCGGAATTATTTTACTGGTTCAACAATCAACTCCAAGATAGCAAGAGCCTTATCCATATTGCCCATAGCTGTGATAGCTTATAGTTCCCTGAAAAATATCCAGTGCATAGAAGATATTTAACAGACATCAGTGAGTGAATTTCTTGGAAAGATTAAATACTTTTAAAATGTTGCACAAGCACCTCATTTGATATAAATTATTAATTCAGCTTCTTATTAAAAATGTTTATAGGGACTTCCCTGGCTGTCCAGTGGTTAAGTCCAGTGGTTAAGACTCTGTGCTTCCAACGCAGGAAATGTAGATTTGATCCCTGGTTGGGGAACTAAGACCCCACATGCTGGGCAATGAGGCAAAAAAAAAAAACCAAAATAAAAACAAAACTGTATGTTTGTCAAATGTACAACGTGTATCATTAGACTGGGGGTTTCCCTGGTGGCTCAGATGTTAAAGAATCCACCTACAATGTGGGAGACCTAGGTTCAATTCCTGAGTTTGGAAAATTCCCTGGAGGAGAGCATGGCAACCCGTTCCAGTATTCTTGCCTGGAAAATCCTCATGGATAGAGGAGCAAAAGCCTAGCGGGCTACAGTCCATGGAGTTGCAAAGAGTTGGGCATGACTGAGTGACTAAGCACACACATCATTAGACTAGATAATAGGTATGAAAGGTATTGGAAAGGTAGTTGGCAATTGCTATTGTTGGGACTAAAAGTTAATGAACATGTTCTAATTACCATAAACTTTGGGTACTCTTTGGTGTAAGACAGATTTGGGTTCATGGCGTTTGCTACCTGTGTACTTTGGGTAAATTCCTGACATTTTTGAGGGCAAGGATTCTTATCTGTAAATTGCTAAATGCTGTGTTCTGTTGAATCAAAGATGTTATGAGTTATAAGAAGCATCATTATTTTAATCACTATTAGGAAATTTAAAAAGCAGCCAGTTAAACTGTAGTAATATGCTTTCTTATCATGTTGGTTTTAAAATGCATCCAAAATTCAGAGATGTTAAAATGTGAACAAAGATACATTTTGGAGTCAATACAATATGAAACAATAAGTACCTTAAGAAGTTATTGCTTAAAATGGATATATTATAATATAATATAATAATATATAGTAAATATATATGTGTGTAAAGTATATATAGAAGATAATGAACAAATATTAATTATTTCTTCCTTGCTTTGATTAAATCCTTAGTAAACAATTTACATGTTTGAAAAATGCTAATTTCATACTATTATATTCAACCACGTAGAGGAAAGGAAGTGTACGAATACTGAAAAAGTTTATTGCTTGAAAAAATAAGAGCTATGCAAACAGTTGGACCTTGATATACTAGATAATTGATGAGACAAAATATGGGAGAAAAGAGCATTAAACTCTAAAGTGAAAATCATGTCAATTAAATTTAGAAAATAATTAGTGAGGACTCGAGAAGTAACCACGCTCCCAACTCTAAGGGAACTGACATTTCTGCGCTTGAGATCCTCCTAGAGATCTTCCCTATGTATCTTTTCACTTGTTCACCTGTATTCTTTACCATATCCTATAATAAACTGGTAAATGTAAACATAAAAACAAACAAAAAACACAACTGTGCTTTGCAATTGTGAAAATACTAAAAAAATCAATAAACCAATTCTATTCAGTATTTTTAAGTAGAAAGAAATATTTTACATTTGAGGCTGCTTCATATTTTTCAGCATTCTGAACCAACCCATTGGAGCAGTGATATCATAAGAAAAGAAGAAAGATATAGGAATAAAATGTTAGGAGCACTCCTTTTAAAATCAAGAAATCAACATAAAGATGTCACTATCAACACTTTGAGTCTATGCAACATTGGACTAGAGGTTGAACCAGAATAATAAGACAAAGTTAAAAAGTTGTAAGGATTAGAAAAGAAAAACAAAGCTATAATCAAAACTGTAATCATAATATAATTATCTGCACACAAACAAAAAGCACCAAAAACTCACAAGGAACTATAAAAGTAGTTATATTTTTATACAGTAGTGACAGTTAAAAAAAAATCATACTTAAAAATAAAAGAATTTGCAATAGTCACAGAAAGAAAATTAAGGTAACTATGAAAAAAATTTAACAAATTTGGTTAAGGTGGCTCACAGGTAAAGAGTCAGCCTGCCAATTTAGGAGACATAAGTTTGATCCCTGGATCGGGAAGATCCCTTGGAGAAGGAAACTGCACTCCAGTCCAGAATTCTTGCCTGGGAAACCCCATGGACAGAGGAGCCTGGTGGACTATAGTCCATGAAGTTGCAAAGGAGTCAGACACAATTTAGAGACTAAAACAACAGCAAATGAAAAAAATATAACAAAATTGGGCAAAACCTTTAGAAAGAAAATCATAAAAAATCTATTGAAAAACACAAAATTAGGTCTAAATAAGTGTAGAATCATATCATGTAATGGCAAAGAAGACATAACATGGTAAGTATATCATATTTCTTCAAATTTGATCTATCGGAAACCTCCAGTTTCAATCCAAATTCCAATAGGTTTTCAAGACCCTTGAAAACCTGATACCAAAACTTAAATGAAAAAGAAAATTGCTAAAAATAAGAAGAGTGGAAATTTGCTATAATAAATATAAAAACTTAGTACAAAGCTACAATAATTAGAAGGTATAATGCTGCTTGCTCAGCCATAAAGTCTGCCTACAATGCAGGATCCCTAGGTTGGCAAGATTCCCCCGGAGAAAGAAATGGCAACCCAGTCCAGTATTCTTGTTTGTGAAATCCCCTGCACAGAGGAGTCTAGTGGGCCACAGTCCATGGGGTTGCAAAGAGTCAGACATGACTTAGTGACTAAACTACCACCACCATAATGCTGGTATGGATGTTGACAAAGAGATCAGTGAAACAGAACAGAAAACTCAGGTATAGATAAAATGCTGATGTAAGCTTGATACATGATAGCTGTAGCAAGTCAGATCAGTGGGCAAAGGAGAATGTACTCCATAAATGGTGCCAGAATCTAGAGTTTTTCCCTATGGAAAAAGTGAAAGTTGGATCTCATTCATAACAGATACAAAAATTAATCATTGTATGTTAAGCATCAAAATGTGAAAAGCAACACTTTAAAAATACTATATTTAGAATATAGAAAGATGTCACAAATAAGATATTAAAAAAATACATGTACACCAAAAACACAAGAAAAAAACAACGAATTTATTGTAGTAAAGAAAAAAGTAAAAATAAGGATAGAAATTGGAAGATTTAAAATACATAGATAACCTGATAAAGGGTTAATGTTTATGGTAATAATAATAATAATAATCTTTTCTGAATAAATAGAAAGACAAACTTGTTATAAAAATGGAGAAATGCATGGAGCAGCATTTCAGAAGAAGAAACACAAATGAATAATAAACGTATGAAACCTCTACATTCATCAAGGAAATACATATTAAAACCGTATGTATATTAAAACCACTTAGGAGGATTGAGTGCACCAGTGGCCCCAATGCCCGCTGTGTCCACACTGGTTGGTACTTTCTTCCCTTACTGAGTCTGGACTTGACCATGTTCCACTTGACAATAGCAAGCCTATTGCAAGCAGAGCTTGTATAAGCACTTGTGTGTTTCTGCTCTTTCTCTTGCTCTTTTATCTTACCATGAGGACAGGTCTAAACTTTGCTACTAGAGCATGAGAGATCCATGGAAGAAAGCTAAATCACAAGGCCATCCTAGTCTAGCCAATGCACTGATGAGCAGTGGGCTGGTGAAATAAACAGAGCCTGGTCCCATCACTAGACCCACCCAGCCAATGCTTGACTAGTGAGAAATAATAAATAGGCATTGTTTTAAGATGCTAAATTGTGGGGGTAGTTAGTATGTAGCAATGACTAGCTGATAGTGGTACTATTTTATAGCCATCAGACTAGCGAAATTCCAAAGTCTGGCAGTGTCAAGAGTTAGTGGGAATATGGAGCAATGGGAACTCCTAACACACTAGTAGCACAAACTAGTATAACCACCTTGGATAATAATGTACCATTAACTTACAAGGATGAAAATACCTCATGGCCCAGCAGTTACATTTCTGTTGTATGTGTTTCAAGTGCAATTAGAAAAATGCACATTCCATAGATTTCTATAAGAATGTTCATAACATTGTTTGTAATAGCAAAACAGGCAAAGAATCCAAATGTCTGACATCACAAAGGACACATAGTTTGTGGTAATTACATAAAACAGAGTAATGAAGATGAGTAAATTAAAGTGAAATGTATCAATATGGATTAATCTACAAATATAAAATAAAGTGAAAAAAGCAAGTGGCAGAAGAATATAAGCAATAGAATACTGTTTACATAAAAGTCAAGGCAATATAAAAATAAATATACTATTTAGAGATACACAAAAATGTAGTAAAATTATAACAAAATTATTGCGAAATTCAGTATGGTTGATTCACTGGAGAAGGTGGAAAGATTTCAGCTGTTTGCTTAATATTTTATTTTTTAAACTGGGTTAAGAGGCACACCTATATCCATTTTATTAATCTTTATGTCATGTTTACTATACATCCATTCAAAAGAATTTACTACACATTCAGAAGAATTTATCTACCTACCTAGCTGCTTATCTAACTACAGAACCACTCTTCCAAAACATAAAAAGTAATGGGAGAGTTGGAAGCACGCATCTATTAACTATGTCCACATCACTGTTGTCAGGTATACAGAACAGAGCCCAGGGGATCTCGCTAATGCTGTACTTCTTTGATGTTCTCATCAGGGGGAAATTGATAGATATATGCTTTGTTTCAAACCAACAGTTTCCAAAATATTTCATTTTGTTATTTCAAGCACATGCCCTTTCATCGTGACCCCAGATGACATTTTCTGAGCACGTGAGCAGTAGGCTGCTTCCTGCACTAACACTGATGGAAAAGCAGATGACTATTAACTATCTGGAATGATGAATGCAGACAATGGGGATCAAACACAGGGGAGCTACAGTCAAGTGTGCAAAGTTTTCCTGGATAGAGGACAATGTTTTCGGAGGTTAGGGTTGCTTTAACTTGCAATCAATCAATTGATATCTACCATAAGTCTTGAACTGTGCTGGGTGATTAGGGTACAAAAACACACCCAAGAGAGTGAAAACAAATATCCATACAAAACATATACAGTATAAGAATGTTTATAGCAGCATTATTCATTTTACCCAAAAAATGGAAACAACACAAATGTCCACAACTGAAGAATGAATAAACAAAATGTGGTGTACCCATGCAATAGAATATTATTGTCATAGAAAGAAATGAAGTACTGATGCATACCACATCATGGATGAATCATGAGAGTATTATACCAATGAAAGAAGCCAGACGTGTATTCTATGATTCCACTGATGTGAGATGAATGTCCAGAAGAGGTAAACGAATAGAGACAGAAAATAGATTCATGGTCATCACGGATGGGGATAATCAGGTTCATGATGGGAGTGACTGCTAATGGGTGTGGGTTTCTTTTTTTGATTCATTTTGGCCATGCTGTTTTTGTTGCTGTGTGCAGGCATTCTCTAGCAGTGGTCAGTGGGGGCTCTTCTCTAGTTGCAGTGCTTGGACTTCTCACTGCAGAGGCTTCTTTTGTTGCAGAGCGTTGTCTCTAGAGCATGGGCTGGGTAGTTGTGTATGGCTTTAGTTGCTCCGAGACATGTGGAATCTTCTCCGACCAGGGATCAAACCCATGTCCCTTGCATTGGCAGGTGAATTCTTAACCACTGGACCACCAGGGAAGTCCCTAGGGTTTCTTTTAGAGGTGATGAAAGTGCTCTGGGATCCTAGTGGTGAAGGTAACCGTTTTTTGATATATATTGTTGTGGATTGAACTGTGTTCCTAAAAAAGATATATTTAGTTCCCACTGCCTCAGAATGTGACCTTATTTGGTAATAGAGTCATTGTAAATGTACTTAGTTAATATGAGGTTATGCTGGAGTACAGAGTGATCTTAATCTAATCTGACTGGTGTCCTAGAAGAAGAGGAGAGAAAGACACACAAGGAGCACAGCCATACAGAGAACAGAGAAATACTATCACAAACCAAGATTTCTGGGAAGCTGGAAGCAGGAAGGATCCTTGTCAGAGGCTTGGAGGAAGCATGGCCCTGCCAACACCCTGATTTCAGACTTGTAGTCTCCAGAACTATGAGAGAATATATTTCTCTTATTATAAGCTAAGTTTGTGGTATTTTGTTACAGTAGACTTAGCAAACTAAACATATGTTATGAATAAAGTCTTTAGAATTAAAGGGAGAAAGAGCACATAAGGCTCATTCATTCAACAAACAGAAATTGGCATGGACGAAGCAGGGAGGCAGTTACCATAGAAGAAAGTCTCCCCAGACAGAGCATGGAGGCAGAGCTTGCTCGGGCTGGTGAGATCAGGGGAAGCTTCCCTGAGGGGGACACACTTGAACTGAATTTTGAGGAGCTTGCCAGGTGTGACAGAGAGAGCTGTCAGTAGACTGCCATAGCTCCTTGACACATCAACCTAATATTTTAGTGAGTGTAATAGGTAGAAAACAAAGAAGTAATGAACTACAAATTGTGGTAATTATAACAGAAAGCTAGTGTACTGAGAGCATTCTCACGTCCCCGGATGGATACGGGACGTGTCACAGGTGAACACCCATCAGCCTGGTGTCTGAAGATCATTGATGGAACAGATGGGCCACCAGACAAAGAAGCTTGACTGCTTTGTTCTCACCCTAGTGCTGTGTGTCTTGGGCACGTCTTCTCATTTCTCTGAATCCCATTTCTACATTTGAAAAAAGAAATGGCAAAAAAGGGGTGTATTGAAAGTCTATTTTCATTCTTATTTGGTGAAATAAGTGTTTTTATAGTCTTCTCTGAGTTCTTGGGTTCTGCATCCTTGAATTCAATCAACCATGGATTGAAAACACTAGAAAAAAAATTTCCAGAAAGATTTAAATAGCAAAATCTGAATTTGCCTCATGTCCAGAAACTATACATACGTAACATTTACATTGTATTTATAACTATTTACATAGATTTACATTGTATTAGGTATTCTAAGTAAACTACAGATGATTTAAAGTATATAAGGGAATGTGTGTTGGTTATATGCAAGTACTGTGCCATTCTGTAAAAGGGACTTGAGCATCCTTGAATTTGGTATCTGTGGGGGGGCCAGGAACCAATTGTCCATGGATAGCAAGGTGTGACTGTACTAAGTAATTTGGTTATTTAAAGCAGAATCCATGTGATTGTAGTAGACAATGCTATAATACTTAACGTGGATCTTTTTGAGCTGGTTAAGTGGAACTGTGATGCTTATTACCAACCAGGGGAGCTGCAGTCTGTGGCTTTATTTTTCAAACTGGGGAGAGCATGGTAATTCATTGTACAATGAGAAGAGTATTTAGCCCTAGACACAGCTCCATTCTTGCATTTATTTATTCCATGGCAGCAGCTATTTTCATTGTAACCCTGTCCTTACTGGAATTACTTCCATGGCTCATGTATCTGTACCGCTAGGGAAATAGAGATGAATGAGAAAAGCCAGCCTAGAGAAAAATGAGAGGGCAACTCTCATATAATGAAAAGAATTCCAGACTTGGGACTCAAAATTCCACTTCTCTCACCTCTCAGCCATGAGACCCAGAGCAAGAGTACTCTCTGAGCTTCACTCTCTTCATCCCCAATGGAACTGAAAATCCATTCCTCACATGGCAGTTGTGAAGGTCAAATTCACTTATGCACTTATCAAATATTTAAGAAGCACTGACTATATCTACCCATATATCTATATCTCTAAAACAATCTGTATCTGTCTCTATATCTATCTATCTATCTATCTACCATACACAATCATGGTCCTCAATCTCAAGGAGTTTCTAGTGTAGAGGAGAAGACAGGCATTGAATGGGAAGTGAGCAGTGTAATGAATGATGCTAACTTCTAACTTTATAGAAATTTGGAAAATGAGTTGAAGTTATCTTGTTGAAGACAAAAGTGGTAGTAGGCAGGAACAGTATTCAAAATGGGAACATAAAAGGCAATTTTAAACTTGATTCATGTTGGCTGAATCAACAGAGAAGGAGTGGGTGATGGACTGAAACAAGAGTGAAATAGGTAAGATCATAGCTCAGAGGCAGTTTTTCCTGAAAGTGTAACTTGGTAAGTTTTCTCCCAAACACGAGCCAAAATTTCATTTAACTGTTTTCAGATACAAACTAAGAACCATAAAGTAGGCTGATTTGTATGCTTCCTTTTTCAGAACACAGAACACTTATCGCACTCTGTGGTAACTTGTCTTTTAAACCTCTCTGGTGTTCTGAATCATGTCATATTTTTATTATATCTCAAACTACTTCTGAACATCTGAATAGCATAATTGATATTCCTCAAACAGAATTTCTTAAGTGTCTGTAGCTCTTTTGTAGCAATTAAAATAATACAACTTTTGTAAAGTTCAAGTTGTTTAGCTTGGTGGATATCATGTATATACTCATCAAAGCCCATTTAGTTAAATTAACTAAGGGGCAAAGGAGAGGTACTGTAGCTAAAACATTAAGGTTTCAAATGCCGGTAATTAGAGAAAATGTGGATTTTGCACTTCAAGAAATATTTTTAAAAATACTATTTGGTAAACTCCAGTTTTTTCCTGCTTTTTCATCATGCCATCTCTTATGGTTGCTACTAACTACATGTAGTTAGTAAAATTGACTTAAGGGGGAATGGAGTGGGAAGGGTTGGGAGTTTGGAATTAGCAGATGTAAACTATTATATATAGAATGGATAGACTACAAGATCCTACTGTACCTCACAGGGAACTATAGGCAATATCCTGTGATAAACAATAATGGGAAAGAATATGAAAAAGAATATATATATGTATAACTGACTCACTTTGCTACACAGCAGAAATGAACACAGCATTGTGAATCAACTATATGTCAATAAAACTTTTTAAATAAAATTGATATAAATTAATTAAAATAAAATTTAACATTCAGTTCTTCATTCTTGCTGACCACATATGTTCAGCAGCCACATGTGGCCAGTGGTGAGCATATAGACAGCACAGATATGGAATATTTTTTTCACTGTCAAAAGGTTTTTTCGACAGTGCTGCCTTTTGAAAAGAACTAGGAAGCATCCTCATATAAGTCTGGATGAATGGGTTTTCCTTTATTCCTAAAGAAACACTAAGAATCCTTACACTCACTTCTGGAAACGTATCCTTTAAAAGGTAGATATGGTGGGCTGCCGTCTATGGGGTCACACAGAGTTGGACACGACTGAAGTGACTTAGCAACAGCAGCATGCATCTAATGATTAATGAACAAAACTGTTTCTCATGCTATTATTACAGAAATTAACATAGGTGTTCTTTTCAAGAGAATAGTTAATGGTCTACAGTCACCAAAATCATGTTTTCAGAGACTTTTTAATGACATGAGAAAATGCTAATGGTATTAGTTAAAACAAACAAAAAAACCCCCCACAATACAATGAGATACCCAAATGTACTCAACATGGTATTTCTTAACAATTAGCATATGTTGGTTTTTTCAGTTTTTTTCACATTCCTCCCAGTGAGCATAAACTATTTAGGTGCTAGAGAAAAAAAGTTTTTTTAAAAAGTACAAATTATTTGGGGTTTGGGGCAGATAGATAAATAAAATCCAAAGCAAAAAGCAAGTCATTGGTGAATTGTTTTTCTGTTTCAAGGGTAAACTGAAAGGTTGGTAGAGTTAAAAGCATTCTCAAAGTCTAGGGTCTGTCTTCAGCCTGTGTTTATTCTTGTTACCTATCAGAGATCTAATAAATGTTATTTAGAAGACAGGTGTGTGGGCTGGTGAAGTTGATGAAAGTGATAATAAAGCAAATTACAACACCCCTAGGCTTCCTGGGTGGTTCAGATGGTAAAGAATCTGCCTGCAATATAGGAGACCCTGGTTTAATCCCTGGGTCAGAAGATCCCTTAGAGAAGGGCATGGTTACCCACTCCAGTATTCTTGTTTGGAGAATTCCATGGACAGAGGAGCCTGGCAGGATATAGCCTATGGGGTCACAAAGAGTTGGACACAACTGAGCATCTAACACACACACACATGGACCATGTGCAGATGGCAAGGAGGGAATCACTAGAAACATGAAGAAATTGAAATGTCATGACATGAAAAAGTCAGTCAGTTCAAAGCCTCACCTTTCTTCATTTAGAATGATCAAGTCATTTAAAAACTCATTTTCTTAACTTTGATGATTTTAAAATTAAACTCTTAACTTTTCACAAGTAATTTTGAAATCACATGTAATTTCAAGCCCTTTCTCAATGCTCAGACAGTTCTTCCCTATCATTTTGCAGATGAAATCAACCTGGTTGAAATTTTAGCAATTTTATAAATGCATCTTAATTTCACATGATGCTTATTTTATATGTATTTATATGCACACATATACATAATGATATATATAAAGACAAATGAAATATGTACATATGTAAGCATTTTACAGAAACTATTTAGTTGCTGGGGCTTTCCTGATGGCTCAGACAGTAGAGAGTCTGCCTGCAATGTGGGAGACCTGGGTTTGATCTCTGGGTCAGAAAGATCCCCTAGAAAAGGAAATGGCAATTTCCACTCCAATATTCTTACCTCGAAAAATCTCATGAGCAGAGGAGACTGGCAAGCTACACTCCATGGGGTCGCAAAGACTTGAGCACAACTGAGTGACTAACAGTTTCACTTTTCTTTCACATTCAGTTGCTAGAGAAAAAATAAAGTTGTTTTTTTGTTTGTTTGTTTGTTTTAAGAAGTACAAGTATTTAAGGTTTAGGGCAGATAGATAAAATCCAAAGCAAAAAGCAAGTCATTGGTAAATTGCTTTTCTGTTTCAACAGTAAATTGAAAGGTTAGTGGCATTAAAAGCATTTTGACGGCAAAAATATATTACATGTTATATTCAGTTCAGTTCAGTCGCTCAGTTGTGTCTGACTCTTTGCGACCCCATGCACTGTATGTAGCACACCAGGCTTCCCTGTCCATCACCAACTCCCAGAGCTTACTCAGACTCATGTCCATTGAGTCGGTGATGCCATCCAACCATCTTATCTTCTGTCATCCCTTTCTCATCCTGCCTTCAATCTTTCCCAGTATCAGGGTCTTTTCAGATGAGTCAGTTCTTTGCATCAGGTGGCCAAAGTATTGGGGTTTCAGCTTCAGTGACAGTCCTTCCAATGAATATTCAGGACTGATTTCCTTTAGGATGGACTGGTTGGATATCTTTGCTGTCCAAGGGACTCTCAAGAGTCTTCTCCAACACTGCAGTTCAAAAGCATTAATTCTTTGATGCTCAGCTTTCTTTATGGTCCAGCTCTCACATCCATACATGACTACTGGAAAAATCATAGCTTTAACTATACAGCCATGTTATATTAGCTATTATAATATGTCAAACTTTATATAATTTTACTCAAGCTTTTCTTTTCAATGACTGTATCACATACATGGGCATTTTGTAATTATCTGGTGGATGTGAATAAGTAGTCACTTGAGAACATTAGCAAGAGGCTGAAATAAAAACTATATTCCCAGGGAAAACTAAAAATACTTATTGAGAGGACTGATTGTCAGTGACTTATATGTTGTCTGGCAGAGGCCAGTACATTGACTTTCAAGCTGAAGAATGTGTAAGGCGTAATTGTAGGCTTGGGGACACCTATTGAATAGGGGAAGAATTGGAAGAGGGTGAATTATACAGTGTGTGAAGGCACTAAAAGAAAAGTCCATCCATTTTGCAATGTTATCCACATCCACGGTGGATGCCACGATCCATCCATGTTAGGCTACTTAGAGTGTTTGGTAGACCAGGTAAAGGACCTCTCCGTCAACTGAGACCCTGCCTAGCCATTTTTGGTTATTTGATGATCAAATAAATTAAAATGTTTACATTAATCCCCCTGTGGAGATGTTTGTTGCATTTCAGAGTACAGTCAGCCCTCTATATCCACAGATTCTGTATCCATGAATTCAACCAACCTGCAGTCAAAAATATTAGTAAACATAACTGAAATTCCCAAAAAGTAAAACTTAAATTTGTCATACTCACAACTATTTGCATAGCATTTACATTGTATTAGGTATTTTAAGTAATCAAGAGATGATTTAAAATATTGATATAAGGGAGGATGTATGTAGGTTATATGTAAATACTGTACCATTTATATAAGGAACTTGAGCATCCTTGGATTTTGTTAACCACAGGTGGAGGTGAGGGGCTGGAATTAACCCTTTGCAAAAATATTGGGGACTTTATTTTGATTTTGCATCTAAAACATTTCAATATTCCCCCATCTTCCCCACATTTAACTGTCAAGTCTTAAGAAGGATGTAGGAAAAGCTTTTTCAAGGTGAAATTTCAATCTACTGTTTTGCTCCTTCACGCCTATGACCAGACTGATTCTCACTACTGGCAGTCCTCAACTTCAAGAGAGGGAATAAAAAAACCAAATTGCACTAAGTTTCCAAATGTTAATTTTAAATGTGAAGGTTTAGTCAGGAAAATACAGGTGTTACAAGTATTGGAACTGATCTTTTAATTAGGATTCCAGCTCAAAAATTATGATGAGGTTCATAAGAGGGAAAAGCATCATTCATCATTCATTCCTTATTTCCCTAGAACTTGGCATAATGGTCTTGGCTTATACGGTCATTTCAATTGCCATGGCTTATCACAGAACTGCTGAATTAATTCATATCACAAAGACAGTCTAAGACACTGTGTCAACATATTTGCTAAGTGTTAAATGTAAACATTTACGTGGCACTCTATTCAATACCAGACTGCAATGACAAATATAACCAACTTTAGCATTTGCAGCCTTATGTCATATTTCTAATGATTGAGTGACACAGTGTGGAGACTGTCCTACTTTGATTTGCCCAGGAGAGAGAGAAAATGGGGAAAGGATGGTTTGATCAGTGCACCTGTATCATTATTTTGGTCCTTGCACCAGTACTGAGAGTGAGTGGATGCTCTGAATGTTGCAAATGCTTTCCCAGGACTCAGCGATCCCTTGCTAAACCTTCAGCATCATATTGGTGTTGTTCAAAGGTTGTAGCTCTTAATTCATGCTTATATACCCAGTCATTATTTCCAAAATAAAACCCATAAGGCTGGATTCAAGAGATTTACAGTCTCACTTCTCTCCACTAATCCTCCAAGAGCTATTGTACGGAAGCTGAGTAACCCAGCTATACTAGTTTCCCTTTGATGAGGTAACAAGTCACAGCAAATATGGCAACTTACACAACACAAACTTATTACCTTACATTTTTGTAGGGTAGACAATGGAAATAGGTTTCTGGGCTTTTTCCTTCTGGAGGCTCCAGGAGAGCATTGATTCCGTGCTATTTCTAGCTTGTAGAAGCTTCCCACATTCTGTGGCTCATGGCTTCCTTCTCTCTGTAATGCCAGCAACATTGCATCTCTTTGTGTTTTTTTTCCATAGTCACATACCCTTATTTTATTATTTAGGCTCCCTTTCCCACGTTAAAATCTTTTCTAAGGATTACCTACCCAGGCGATCCAGGATAATCTCCCTATTTTGAAGTCAGCTGATTTGCTGCTTTAATTTCATTTGCAACTTTAACTCCTCTTCACTATGAATCTAACATACTCATAGGTCCCAAGGATTAGAATGTGGACATCTTTGGCAGGCCATTATTCTGCCTATCATACTAGCCTAGACTCTCTTCTCTCAGGGTCAGTCCTTGGTTGAGGAACTAAGATCCCCCATGACACATGGTGTAGCCAAAAAGCCTTTAAAAAACTTAAATTAACTAAAAATAAAAATAAAAAATTGAGATACCAATATGTATGCCACTTCACACATTAAACCAGCTTTTTTGCTTTTAACAAGTAATTTATAATTTCAAAGTAACTTCCAAAACAGTATTTGAGATATCTGCTCAAACATAAGATTATATGAAATATCTGTGGTTCAATTGGTGCCAGTGTCTCAGGCTCTGTGGTTTGTTGCTATATTTATCACTGAACTAAATGCAAAATTTTATTTCAAGATTGTTGAAAACAATGAAGATATAACTTTCTCCCTGTGCAAATCCACAACTCCTCCTGAAGTCTATTTACAGTCTCCTTAGGAGCCCATGGATTCCAGGTTAGAAACCCTGCAATATGAAATAGGATCACCTGGTCATCTGCATGATAATAAAGTAATGAGAATTGTTAGTGTTTTCTTGGGGAGGAGAGCTGGCAGTGGAGTGTGTTGAAAGCCCTGGAAGTCTAGGAGAGGAGAGCTAGGACTCTGCTCTAACTCTAAAAGCGAAGAGGTGAGTGGGGACCCAGGTAGTGTGGATGTACTTCCAGGGAGGAATTTCCCATGGCCATGATGGCTGAGGGATCCAGAGAACCACTTCATTTCCTGTTCCATCTGTGCTGGGTCCACAGACAATACTGGCCAAACCTTTAGGAAAAGCCTGTAACACAAAACCCTTCTGTGTTAGTATATTGAGGGTGGGGGCAGGGGCAAGAATGGGCAGCATACATGTTTGGAGGGGGTCAACCGAGAGCATGGAAGCCTTTCCTGGTGGCCAGAAAAGCCATCCTAGCCTTGCAGAGAGAGCTGTTAAAAGCCAGATGATCATCAACAAGCAGCTGGCAATGTGGACTGAGTCAGGATGGCTGTAAGTCCACCCTTCTTCAAGCCAAATATGTTAGAGGTAAGGGGCCCTTGACTGAGAGGGAGAAGCTGGATCCGGCCTTCCTGGATACGAGGGAAGACATTAAGGTTACAGCAGGTTAAAGAGTTGAATGTAACCCTATGTGAACGTGATCCTATATAAACGTGATCCTGTAGGTAACGAAGGGCTGGACCCTAGAAGGGAGTTGAGCAGAGGAAAATCTGAAATCAGTGGGGTTTTAGAAGGAGCACCGGGGCAGTGACTGGGGATCAAGTGGACCAGAACACGCTGGAGACAGGCTGTTCAGAGGCCACTGCAAGACTTGGAACCACCAGGAACACAAACGGAGGATGAAACCCTTAGAATCATGCCTTTTAGGGAGAAGCAGTTCTGGACTTAGCTGTGCCTTTCCAAAGTCAAAGAGAACTGTCCTGCTTCTTCAGCAAGAAAAAAACAAACCAAGAAAATAACTTGTGTGATTGCTTTGCAGCAGATGGAACTGGCCATCAAGTTCCTCCATCTCAGTGTGTCCTCACAGAAGAGAAGAATCAGCACTGAATCTCAGCATTGAGATTCAATAAAGTTACATCTTTATTAATCCTGAAATTATTCAAGAGTTAGAATCTCAGCAATGAAATTTCCTTGTTAAGTCTGATGGGGGGAGGGGCGTGGAATGGAGGATGGGGTAATGCAAGGGGCAGAGATGTCAACTGGCTTCAGACTCCCTTTCATCCAGGTTGGTTCTGATAAAAGAGTCATGGGTGAGGCTGGGCGCCAGTCAGAGCTGTGAAGCTCTGTTTAGTCCATACCATACCTGAAACATCTTTAGTTTGCACGGTTGCTTCTTCACTGTATCTACAGTCAGAGCGGACACAGGAGCACCATGGGAAGCAGAGAGTGGAAGCCAGAAGGAAGGAGGAGTCTTAATTTTTTTTTTTAACTGAAGTGTATAGTTGATGTACAATATTACATAAGTTATAAGTGTACAACAAGAATGGAGGATATTTTTTGGCAGCCTTCAAGTTTTTATTTTATTATTCCATATTTCTTTTGAGTCATTTGGAAGCTTGAAAGAAAGTAAAAATGTTACAGAAACATTTTCCACTTTCTTTCGGTTACAAAATAGGCCCCCCTTTCTACCAAAAGTTAGTGCATATCACCCCATAGTATACTAATGTGGTTAAAGAAATAAGTGAAAAAGCCGTTAAGCTTATTCTATTTTTAAAATGTCCCCCCTTGTTTATTTCCTAAAGTCATGCAAAAATACTGCTCAGATCATGTGAACAGAGGATATAAAATGGCCCTCTTCTGATTATGGTGATTTTGAACAGCATGTTAGCAATGAAGGCATTTATGGCTGAGAGAGTAATGGTGAAACATATTTGAAAACAATAGATTATTCATGCAGGGGCCATAATAGCTCTGTCTGCCTTCAGCACAAAGATATACAAGACCATGCATGGGATTGTGATCAAAATAAACAGTTGAACCAGCATGCATGACCAAGCAGGCTGTTCTTTCTGGCATTCTGGACTCTTGCTAAGAAGGCATGTCTCGGCCCTTCACCAATGGAAATGGAATTGCTGCAGCCTTTAACCCCGCTGCAAAATGAGCTGTCAACGTTTCACACACTGAAGTGCATCTGCTCTAAAGAATGGAGGAATCTTGACAAGCATAACCCTGAGGACTAAAACATGGGAGAAGTCCAGCAGCCTTTCAGTCACTGCCTCAAAAAGGGCTTCCTAGAGAAGGAAATGGCAACCACTCCAGTATTCTTGCCTAGAGAATCACATGGATGGAGGAGCCCAGTGGGCTACAGCTCATGGGCTTGCAGAGTCAGACATGACTTAGCGACTAAACAACTCAGAAAGGACTTAAGGGTTTCTAGCCCAGATTTACCTGGTACTAATGGTCTCATGTGGCTGTGACGCACTTGAATTGAGATGTGCTTTATTTTTTAAATTAGTTAATTTTAAACTACTTTTGGTTGCACTGGGCCTTTGTTGTCGTGTGAGGGCTTTCTCCAGCTGTGGCCAGTAGGGGCCCCTCTCTAGTTGTGCTCCTTGGGCCTCTCATTGCGGTGGCTTCTCCTGTTGTGAAGCTCAGGCTCTAGGTGCACAGGCTTCAGTGGCTGCAGCACGTGGGCTCAGTAACTGTAGCGTGGGCTTCGTTGCTCCGCTGCATGTAGAGTCTTCTGTGATCAGGGACCAAACCTGTGTCCCCTGCATTGGCAGGTGGATTCTTATCCGTTGTACCATCAGAGAAGTCCCTGAGATGTGTTTTAAATGGAAAAATATTTGCCAGATTATGAAATCATAGTTTAGTGAAAAGAATGTTGACATCTCATTAGTCATTTAAAGTTTTTGATTAAATGCTAAAATGATAATATTTTGGATCCGTTAGGTTAAATGATATATATGACTGAAATTAATCTCACCAAATGTTAAACTACATATGAAGCTTGCATTTTAATTCTATTAGTAGAAATGTCATTTTGTCTAGTTAGAAATAATCATGAAGCTAATTCACATAAATCATGTAGTTACAATCTGGTTTAAACTATGCAAGCCCTCTTTTATAAGATTCTGTAATCTTTGTGAGGCATCCCTGATAGCTCAGCTGGTAAAAAATATGCCTGCAATGCAGGAGACCCCAATTCAATTCCTGGGTTGGGAAAATACCCTGGAGAAGGGAAAGGCTACCACCCCAGTATTCATGGGCTTCCCTGGTGGCTCAGATGGTAACGAATCCACATGATTTCCTCATGTTCCTCTTTTTTTTAAAAAAATCTTTTTTCTGGTTCTGTGCAGTCATTTCACAAAAGCTCTTGATGTAGAAAAGCCTACAGGCTGTCTTCCTGAGCATCACAGAGGCTGTCTGGGTTGTTGTGGTCCACCCTGAACCCAGGATGGGGTGAGAAGGTCATCTCCATAGAGGGGCAGAGTTGGTGGCAATTGCTAAGAACTGGCCGTGCAGACTAATTTTTTAGGCCAAAAGGAAGAGGGGAGAATCTTTGTTACTGACTTGGGTCTTGGCCAGAGAATGGCCCAGATGGGATTCTGAGTCTTGGTCCATGTTGAGAAAAGGTCCTCCCCTCCTGCAGTTGTCCCATCCCCTCCCTCCCACTGCCCAGGTAGAACACCTGAGGCACCAAACCCTTTAAGTTCTCTCCGTGCATCAGTCCTTTTGTGATCTACCCAGCCTACACTGAATTTTGTCACCTCAAACTCTTATCTGTCAAAACTGCCAAATTCCTTGAAAAACTTCTAAGATGTCAGGCTTTTCCTAAACTGGAACCCATCTCCTAAACTGCTTTATTCATTCTTATCCCTGGATCATTAGGCATAGTTACTGAGCATCACTCAATCGAGCAGAATGGTCCATGAAAAATTCATGAGTTGCAGCCCCAGCTGTACCCTCAGTGATGCACAGCAGTGCATATGGTAGGCAGCTCTCTTGTTCTCTTTGGGGAACTTTACTACTCTCAGAATCTCCGAGAATTGGCAAAAAGAGCTCCTCCATCTAATTAGTTTATTCTGATATTATTGTGCAGTCTGGACAACTCTGCCCTGGGGATGAGGAAATGGGATTTCCAGAGTCCCAGCAGGAAGCATTCCTGACTACACATATGTATGTAGGTGCTTAGTTTTTGCCACCCTATGGGCCGTAGCCCACCAAGCTCCTCTGTCCATGGGATTCTCCAGGCAAGAACACTGAAGTGGGTTGCCATGCCCTCCTCTGGACGATCTTCCTGACCCAGGGATTGAACCCGCCTCAGGTCTCCTGCATTGCAGGCAGATTCTTCACGCATTAGCCACCAGGGAAGTCTGACTGCATTCATGTAGGTGCCCAAATTCTGGCAACCTGTGCCCCCGCCCCACCCCTAGAACTTGGGTCCCTGCAGTGTCAGCAGCTTGCACATTCTGCACATCCCCAGGGAAAAAGAAGTAGAGTTGGAGTCTGGTTGGCACAAATCAGTCTTCTCCAATGAGAAAAGAAACTTCAAGAGATGCTCAGCAAGTGATTGACATAGGACACAGTCGTGCATGTGTGAATGTATGTGTGTGAGTGTGAGCACCAGTAAGAGTGTACAAGTATACTCTTCCACGTGCATGCACAGCATGAAATGCAGTGATGAACCACATGGTTCCTTAGCACTCAGGCCTTGCTCAGGATGACTTCAAGCAAATCAGAACTGGGAACAGTAGATAAGAAATGTAGGGCGTGTGGGTTCCCTCTAAATCTCTCTCTCAGTGGGCTACCCCATTGCTCTCATTTCCACCTCTAGCAAATATATACTTCCTCTCTGTCTCTATCTCTGCTTGAAGGCTTGAGACCTGATCCTTTTTATAACTATAAATATTTTGCCTTTATGATAAATGTACTGTTTATTCAGCTAGTGTTGATGTTTCTGTGTATTACAATCAAAAGGAAGCTTGCCTAAGACAGACACCTTATACTTTGTAGAGTTTGTTCTCTAAAACGTGCATTTGTGGGTTTCACTGAGCTGGAACCATGAGCTTCATCACTACATTTCTACCTTGTTCTTTATAGAGAAGAACCACATCATTGTATATCTCCCTGGTTTTGAGGCTCTAAAAGCAGATGGTCTGAGTCATTTATGTGATATTTTCACGGAGACTGTGGTAATGAGACAAAATCTGACTTGGTGGTCAGAAATGAGGCAGATTGGGGCTATCGTGCTAACCCAGCAATCTGATGCCTGTGATGTCTACTGAAAAAGTTGGCAAAACTGGGACTTCTCTATATATGCAGGTTCCTGACTTATGACAAAAAATATATCTAATTGAACAACTGCAATTCATCTCAGCATCCCTAAAACAATCTATTTTGGTCTAATTTATGACAGCTTCTAGCCTCTGTAACTTTCAGTTCTCCTTTATTGACCACTGTGCTCCGCTCTGACCCACAGCCATTGCTGATCCATTCTCCCCTCCCTTTTCCCCTCCTGCATACTCGCCCTTGTAGAGCCCACACCATGCTTAGCCTGTCACTGTGCATGTCCTCACACGCTTCCCCCACTAATCCCTGGACTTCCCTCAATTTAGCCCAAATTGCACCTTCTTCATGAAGCCTTGCTCGGAGCCTCTGATTGCAATCCTTTTGGTTTTGGAATTTCTATAGCCCAGAGGTTCTCAACCAGGGGCAATTTTGCCCCCAGGTGACACTTGGTAATGCATGTCAAAGAATGTTCAAACCACGGTACAGCTGCACCATTTCACATGCTAGCAAGGTAATGCTAAGCTGGGCTTCAACAGTACACGAACTGAGAACTTCCAGATGTACAAACTGGGTTTAGAAAAAGCAGAGGAACCAAGATCAAATAGCCAGTATCAGTTGGATCATAGAAAAAGCAAGGGAAATAAAAAAAAAAAAAAAACACCACCATCTACTTCTGCTTCATTGACTATGCTAAAGCCTTTGATCACAACAAACTGTGGAAAAATCTTAAAGAGATGGGAATGCCAGACCACCTTACCGGCCTCCTGAGAAACCTGTATGCAGGTCAAGAAGCAACAATTAGAACTGGGCATGGAACAATGGGCTGGTTCAAAATTGGGAAAGGAGTATGTTAAGGCTGTATATTGTCACTTTGCTTATTTAAACTTATGCAGAGTACATCATTCTGGGCTGGATGAATCAGAAGTTGGAATCAAGATTGCCAGGAAAAATATCAGCAGCCTCAGATATGTAGATGATACCACTCTAATAGTAGAAAGTGAAGAGGATCTAAAGAGCCTCTTGATGAGGGTGAAAGATGAGAGTGAAAAAGCTGGCTTAAAACTCAACATTCAAAAAACAAAGATCATGGCATCTCGTCCCATCACTTCATGGCAAATAGATGGGGAAAATATGGAAACAGTGAAGATTTTATTTTCTTGGGCTCCAGAATCACTGGGGATGGTGATTGCAGACATGAAATTAAAAGACACTTGCTCCCTGGAATAAAACCTATGACAAACCTAGCTTTGCTGACAAAGGTCCATATAGTCAAAGCTATGGTTTTTCCAGTAGTTATGTACGGATGTAAAAGTTGAACCATAAAGAAGGCTGAGTGGTGAAGAATGGATGCTTTTGAATGGTGGTGCTGGAGAAGACTCTTGGGAGTCCCTTGGACAGCAAGGAGATCCAACCAGTCAATTCTAAAGGAAATCAACCCTGAATATTCATTGGAAGGATTGATTGAAGCTCCAATATACTCTGGCCACCTGATGTGGAGTGCCGACTCATCGGAAAAGACTCTGAAGCTGGGAAAGATTGAGGGCAGGAGCAGAAGGGGAGGACAGAAGACAAGATGGTTGGATGGCATCACTGGCTCAGTGGACATGAGTTTGAGCAAACTCCAGGAGATAATGAAGGCCAGGGAAGCCTGGTGTGCTGCAGTTCATGCAGTTGCAGAGTCAGACACAACTTGGTGACTGAACAACAACAGCCCAGAGCCTCTCAATCAGGGGCAATTTTGCTGCCAGGTGACACTTGGTAACATCTGGAGATATTTTTGGTTGTCTCAACTAACGAAGGGAATTAATTAGTAGAGGCCAAAGAGGCTGCTGGGCTTCCCAGGTGGCACTAGTGCTGAAGAACCTGCCTGCCAATGCAAGAGACGTAAAGGGCCACTGGTTCAACCCCTGGATCCAGATGATCCCCTGGAGGAGGGCAGGGCCATCCTCTCCAGTACTCTTGCCTGGAGAATTCCTTGGACAGAGGAGCCTGATGGACTACAAACCATAGGGTCACAAAGAGCTTGGCACAACTGAAGTGACCTGGCATGAACACATGCAACGAGGCTGCTGAATGTTACACAATTCACAGAACAGCCTCCAGAGAATTATCCAGCCCACAAATATTGATAATGTTGAGAAACCCTCCAGTTTAGCCCAACTTTGGCACCATATGCCCTATCATTTGATTACTCATTATGGTATAGAATCTTAGAATTGGATGGGAACTTTTAGAAATCATCCTGTCTCCTGCCTGAATTATCTGGATAAGTAGACTGACCAAAGAGATGCAGAAAGTCACAGAGTGAGTCTCTGGCATGGCTTTATCCTGACCCCTGTGTCTTTGACCATTTCCATCTCACAATGCAATTGTTTCCTTTCTCCTAGGTACATTTTAAAAGCTTCTATAAGCCAGGTTGCTGCTGCTGCTGCTGCTAAGTCACTTCAGCCATGTCGGACTCTGTGCAACACCATAGACAGCAGCCCACCAGGCTCCCCCATCCCTGGGATTTTCCAGGCAAGAACACTGGAGTGGGCTGCCATTTCCTTGTCCAATGCATGAAAGTGAAACGTGAAAGTGAAGTCGCATAGTCGTGTCCGACTCTTAGCTACCCCATGGATTGCAGCCCACCAGGCTCCTCCGCCCATGGGATTTTCCAGGCAAGAGTACTGGAGTGGGGTGCCATCGCCTTCTCTGATAAGCCAGGTTAGGATCCATTAATTTACCTGCAATGCTCTCCCCTCCAACCTCCTCCTCTCAGCCCAATACAAGGAACACAGTACACATTCTGTCAAATCATAATAACCTTAGATTTTATAAAACATGATTTGATACCCCTGCAAACATATTTTTCAAAGAACGGTGGGCTTCTCTCCTGGATATAATCTCTCAAAACAAAGAGGACTACATCTCAATCACAGAAAGAAGAAATTCTACAGAGACCTTCTGTGGAAGTAATTTCAACATTAATTAGAGTAAATACCAGCCAATTGAGTCTTGTGCATTTAAATGATGGTGATGAAAATTGCCACCTTCTAGCACAGAGGAAAACAGGAAAGGTTTCTTTTCAGGGGAATTATCAACGAATTCGTATAGAGAAACTGGAAAAAAAGCTCACAAAATTCAACAAAACCCAGAAAAGATGGAAAATTGTGTTCGTAAATTTGTTTCCTAGAAGCTCTTAGTTATAACACATTCCCATAAATAACTTAATTTTTAAGTTATTTGTCATCTAAGTTATTTAAGTTATTATCATCTAAGAGATGAGTAAAGGAGAGCTAATATTACAAATATCTCTACCTATGGTTCTTTAATTTTATTTCTGAAAAAGAAAGGAAAAATTATTTAGTCTTGAGATGCTAAATTTTTATTTCCTCAGAAGAAATATGGCAAACCCTTCCTAAAATGAATGAGAACTTTGATCACATCGATGTCTTCACATTTAAAATAAAACAGCAGGAGATCAGTCCTGGGTGTTCACTGGAAGGACTGATGTTGAAGCTGAAACTCTGGTACTTTGGCCACCTGATGCAAAGAGCTGACTAATTTGAAAAGACCCTGATGTTGGGAAAGACTGAGGGCAGGAGGAGAAGGAAACAACAGAGGATGAGATGGTTGGATGGCATCACTGACTCAATGGACATGGGTTTGAGTGAACTCCAGGAGTTAGTGATGGACAGGGAGGCCAGGCGTGCTGTGGTTCATGGGGTTGCAAAGAGTCGGACACAACTGAGCAACTGAACTGAATGACTTTTAGATAATGCATATGTGGGGCTTTTTAAATTGGTGAACAAATCTGTAGGGTTAAATACCTGGAAAATAAGTGAAGCTTCATTTCTTTCCTTCCTCCCATCTTCCCTCTCTCCCTCTCTCCATTAACAAGATGTGCAAATGCATGTACATGAAGTTCCGTGACAGTAAAATATCTCTAGTAAAACACTTAGTGTAGCAGCTAAGTGTTATGGAAAAGTCTGAGAAGGAAAATTTTAGAGCCTTAGGTTCCACTTCAGGCTCACACTAGCAATGAGATAGCAGGCAAGACACTTAACAATCTCTTATCTGTAAAATAAGTGGCTTGGCAGATGATTACTGAGGTCTCCTCTAACTTTAACCACTGGATTATACTTTTAATTCTATAGAGCTACAAGCAGACATCCAATTCATATATGTTGTTTAAAATGGTCCTGTCTTTTTAATAGTGAGTTCAATCTGTAAGAAAAGAATGAAACACTATTCTTTTTTAAACTATTTGTCATTTTGAAGAGATATCTGGTCCAATCATTTGGCTATATTTTAAGTTCCCAAACTATAACTGGCTTTATGGGAATGTGACCTACACAGGGCCTCAAGCTTAGAGATGCTCCGTACCAGACTATGGCTATCTTGAAATTCTTAATTTTGAAAAAAAGTTTTCATTTTACATGAAACTCTGCAAATTATGTAACTGGTTCTGGCTACAGCTTATAATTTATAGTTTAATTTCTAGGCCCAGGACTCCTTCTTCTTCTTTTTTAAAATTAGAAACCCACACAGGCCTCTTTCTCCTGCAGCTACTCTGTATTTGAGTTGGAATAAACTGCTTCACCTGCCAGATTGCAGGATGTGTGGACCACAGTGCAAAGGACACACACACCCTCCTTTGTCTTCAAAGGGGCATCCTCAGCTTCAGCCATCTGTAGTGGCCTAAACCGCTCTCTGGGAATTCCCACATCAGTGTAAATGTTTGCGAGAGTCTAGTAGACTGTGTAGAAGACTCAGTGAAGAGACTAAAGAGTCCTCCAAGACTGAGAGGTCAAGTAAGAGCCTGTTCTGTGAAAACTTTCAGTGTCCACCTCATCCCCTTGCTTGTGTTCTTGAACACTTGTTCAAGACCTGACCACTTTGTTTCATAAGGAGGAGTCTCCAAAGGGCAGTAAACAGGGAACTGGCTTCCCAGGGGGTCCAGTGGTGAAGAATCTGCCTGCCCATGTAGGAGCACAGGAGACAACAGGTTGATTCCTGGGTTGGGAGAATCCCCTGGAGGAGGAAATGGCAACCCACTCCAGTATTCTTGCCTAGACAATTCCATGGACAGAGGAACCTGGCGGGTTGCAGTCCATGAGGACGCATGCAAAGAGGAAACTACTCAGAGAAAGACTCTGAGGTCAACTGCTCCTTGTGATGATAATTCAACTTCAAAAACCACTTCTGACCTCCTATGTAGTAGGTAGTGTGCATGCAGTCCTTGAGCCAGGCGGGGAGGGCACAGCAATGAGCAAACACAATGAAGACAAGTTAATCTCAATTTACCACGTGGCCTGGTCATCGTTGGTTTACTTCCTAGCCTGTGAAATAAGGGTACTACTTACTTCACAGAGCTGGCGTGACGATACAAGGAGATAATAAGTGACTAAGCACTCGAGGGGTTACTTCGTAGAAGTATTTGCAAGGTGCAACGTGGGCACACGATTTAAAAACAAAGGCAGTTTGTTTCTAGAGATACGTAGAGGTTTTTCTCCCCAACAGGAGCAGCTTATTAAATGGAAGTGGATATAGGAGGAAATTTAAATGATTTGGTTTCCCTCATTTTCAAACATTGGAACTTGACATCCGTGCAGCACCCCTCTCCAGACCAGTCACCGAGGGGAATGCCACCTAAATAGAGATGCCAGCAGAGAAAAGAGATTCTGCCCATTCCCGCGCTGTCCATGTCTGCACATACAGAGCTTCCAGAGCTGTTGTGTCTTTTTCTCTTCCCACACCCCTCTAGTCCAGGCTCCGGGAGGACAAGCCCCGGCGATCCTGACCCGACCCCAGGCTCCCGCGTTAACTGGGCAGCGGCTGTCCAGCGGTTCTGGGAAAGGGAGAGCGCGAGCACAGACAGGAGGGTGGGGCTGGCTCTGTGGGCGGGGCCGTGGACTAATCCGGGCAGCCGGAGCTGCGGACCTACTAGAAGAGGAAGCGGAGGCGAAGGGGAGAGGCTGGACCCGGCCAAGGCTGGCGGGCTCGGGGGCGGGGTCACTGGATGTGCCTCCTGCTGGGGCAGGCGGAGCCCGGGGCTAGGCTGGGAGAGGCGGGGCGGGGCTGGGCTGAGGTGGGTGGGGCCTGAGGGAGGATCCTCGGCGGGCGGGCTGTGCAGCGTGGGGGCTGAACCCTGCTGAGACTAACCCTGTCCGCCCGCAGGCCCCAGAGCTGCACTCACTCCCGGAGCCCGGGACGTGGCGCCCCGGGGGAGGAGGGCGAAGGGACTGAGCGATGGCTCCGCAGGGACTCCCGCGGTCCGCCGTGCTCGCCGCTGCTGTCTTCGTGGGAGGCGCCGTGAGTTCGCCGCTAGTCGCCTCGGGTGAGTGCCCTGTTGCTGGGGCGCGCGGGAGAGCGCGAGGGATCCGGACTGCCGCCCCACTGAGCCCCCAGCTCCCCTGGTCTTGGCACAGGGATCCTGTGATCTTGGGACCCTGGCGCTGAGCATCTGGCTGTCCGGGGGGTGGCCCGGGTCGGGCGCGGCGCGTGGCGATGGCTCCCGGCCCTTCCCGCCCGCTCGGCTCCCGCCTTCTCTCTCTGCTGCTGAGAGAACCTGTTACCAGTCCCCCCGCCCCCACTTCTGAGCTGTCTGGCGTGTAGGGACCCCGGGCGGCTCTGGCCTTCCTGGGGAGCGCTTCCGCCTGGGTAGAGCGACCCGGAGCCCTGCAGACCCCTTTCCTGCCCTTGTCCTCAAAGGGCCCGCGAGCGGAAGATTGTGACACCGGCGACCGGGTGCGCTGTCGTCGCCGGCTTCCTCCCCGCCCCCCCTTTAAAAAAATTTAAATATTAAAGCCTGAGGAGTTCCACTTTCTTTCCAAGTTTTATTTTAGCATCAGTCTTGGAAAAAGGGAAGGCGAGTTTGTAAACTTACCTTTCCTTCTTCTTTGAGTTGATTCCTGTCACCACAAGAGGAACCTTCTGTGGTCAGAGCAGGAAGCCATCAGCAGACATGATAAAATAATATCTCCAGTGATGAACACGGAACAGGAGTTTTTAATTGAAATCTAAGATGAGGTGTAGCTTTCACGGAAGTCCTTTTTCACACTCTTGCTTTTATAACTACGGACGCTAGGGATTCCTTACCACTTGTCCCCTCTTAATTGCCACCTCATAGCAGTAGTTAAAATGATAAATGTATACCTTCTTGGCCAATTGGGGTTACTACAGCCTGGAACCTTACGTCAGCAAACCCTTCCAAGCTAGAGTAGCTCCTCTTCAGGTCCAAATAGTAAGCAAGTAACTGGAAGCTTTCCAGCCATGACTATCTCTTCCCTAAAAACACATATACTGCTCTTCTCTCCGGAGAAGACTCTGCTTGCTTGCAGCTTTTGAACTGGCTTATCTCCCTGGTCTTCACTCTTTCATAGAAACCGGAATATGTTAGGAAGGGAACAGAACGGTATATCTCTTGGCCTTTATTAGCAGATCCGTATTTCCTTCAGCCAACCACCCTGAGGAAATGGCCACTAGTGACATGTGTTATTGGATAAGAGATTTTGGGTTTCACCCTGCATACCATTACTGAGACAGGTAGGGGCATGAAAGTGAAAATGTTAGTCTCTCAGTTGTGTCTGACTTTTTGGAACCTCATGGACTGTATGTAGCCTGCCAGGCTCCTCTGTCCATGGAATTTTCCAGGCAAGAATACTTAAGTGGATAGCCATTCCCTTCTGCAGGGGATCTTCTCAGACCCAGGGATCGAACCCAGGCCTCCTGCACTGCAGGTGGATTCTTTAACATCTGAGCCACCAGGGAAGCCCAGATAGGGGCATCATCAGGTTCAAATTGGACCTCAGGTTGTAAATGGTATTTACAGGGCTTAGAATCAGTTGCTCCAGAATTTGAAGAGCTTAACCTGGGAGGGAAGTTGTTAAAAATTCAGCACATGATGCGTGTAATCAGTCATAGCGGGAGAAATCCTTCCATAGTGTGAGTATGTACTTTGATGGATCTTTGAGCAGCACCAACTTTCCAAACTGGAATGTGATGATGAAAGCTCTTAATTACACAGTATAACACTTTAGAAGAAGGAGGTATCTAAAAGGAAATGGTACAGAGTTCAGATGTGCCAGTGTGCTTGAGACCTGTTTCATGGAGAAAAGACGCCCTGAGCAGCTAACATCTGGTGCGCATGGAATCTAAGACAGTGTTAACTTTTGTAGGTTTAGTTTAGGGAAGTAGGGAGAAAGTTGGGAGAAATGTTGAGTAACTGTTATGTGTCAAGCTTTGAGCTGGGCACTTTATATTCATTTTTATAGTTATTTCTCATAATTCTATGAAGTTATTTCCAGTGCAGCATCTGAGGCCCAGAGAGGTTAAACAATTAGTCCAAGATCCCATATCTAGTGTGTCATTCAGCATTCAATCAGAGAGGCAGAACCACTAGGAGGGGTGTGTATGTGTATGTGTATGTGTGTGTGTGTGTGTGTGTGTGTCTCTACATGTATCTTTATCTTTGATAACCCAGCCTGCTTGATTCCAAAGTTCATTCTCTTTCCCCTATACCTCACTGCTCCTCAGAGAGAAAATAGAACAGAAATCAGCTTTGGTGTCTTGCTGGGGTTCTAGGATAGGGAGTTTAGGACATAATAGTATTGTTAAGTGTGGGGTTATCAGACTTTGGGAAGCAGAGAAAATAAGGACAGTTAAGTGCACAATGGGTAGTGTCAGTGTGTATTTGACTTCCTGCCTAGTAGAACCTCTTTAAGCTTCTGTCTTAGTAGCAGCATTTGAAACTGTATACCACTGCACCAGAACGGATGGTTTTCCACACTTGGCTTATTTATGTCTTTAAGTTCTCTGGTTACGTAGGCGTTAGTTTCTCTGCAGACAATGGACATAGCCTTTGAGTAAAGAGTGGACTGAAAAGGACCAGGGACTGGTGAATGAGAGGTGCTCTCTCCTGGGGCTCTGTGGGCTTCCATCCAGCCTCCTGACTTCTCATTTAGATGCTCATGATAAGCTTTATTAAATTCCAGGTTGTCCTTTGGCCAGGTAGCTACTTGGCTGTGTGTCTATGTTATTCATAGTCAGTGGGCAGGATGTTTTGAGAAAGCAACCCTTTGGGCTTGGGCTTCTGAGTCCAGATTGTATTGAAAGAGGAAATGAAAAATTAGAGATGTCCTTGCCATTTCTCATCTTCCCCACTATCCCCCCAAAATAAATTAAACAACCATTGCTATCTGGGAGTTTGAGTAGTTGAGTGTGAACAAGAGAGATCAAAGACTCAGGTGATGGAGGAAAAAGTTTTGTTGTTACTTTTTAAAAAATTGTTTGTCTCTGATGTTGAAATTCAATTACATATTGGGACAGAAGAGAAATTATTTAAAAATTGGTAAAAAATGATTGAAATTGTCATTGGTTAAAACTCTTATGCTGAGTGGTTTCTGAGAATTGTAGGGATTTACTTCAGTAATTCTAAAGATTTGGTGGGCGCTGAAAGTAGAGAGATTAGTGAATCTGGTGTGGCTAACAGGACTAAAATTGGAATTTGCAGTTAGTAACCTGTAGGCACTTTACTCTTTTTTGGAGGAAGGAATGCAGTATTTATTTTACCTGTTTTTGTGGCAGGTTCTGGTCTAAGTACTAAGATCATTTAATTCTTACAGCATCCTGTTAGCTGTATAATTTTATTCCTCCATGTATAGATGAGGAAATTGAATCCTGAGAAGTTAACTTGACCAAGTCACTTGAGTATGTATGTTGGATTTTGACCTTGACTCACATCTGTTCAATTCTGAGGCCTTTTATTGCCAGGTCATTTTGTTTTGCCCTATAGTGTAATTTCTTTTCATTCTAAGATATTTAGAGAAATAGGTTTTTCTTTTACATATTGTTGTTGTTTTTTAGTCCCGAGGTTGTGTTCAACTCTTCTGTGACTCCATGCCCTGTAGCCTGTCAGGCTCCATTGTCCATTGAATTTTCCAGGCAAGAATAGTGGAGTGGGTTGCCATTTCCTTCTCCAGTGGATCTTCCCAACCCACATAAGAGAATCGAACCTGATTCTCTTATGTGTCCTGCACTGGCAGGCAAATTCTTTACCACTGCACCACCTGTGAAGCCCCAAAGATATTTTAGAGTCATTAATAGTGTAAAGACATAGCGGAAAGAGTACCAACCTCTAAGTCATAACCCTGGACTTAAAGTGTGCCTGCGCTTTCTGGAATGTGATTCTCTCTGCCTCTTTTTTCTTGCTTGTAAAATGGGTATGTGCCAACCCCTATCTTTGTCTGCCTTACTGGCTGCTAGTGAGGAGCAAATGAGCTATTGTCTCTGAAAGGTATTGGCAAATGGCAAAGTGGTATATAGCTTTTATCCTGTGTATCTTTTTTCCCCTGTATTTTTTACCCACAGTGCCCCTTAGACTAGACTTACAATGTCAGTCAAATTGTCTAATAAATGTAGACCACACATGTTTTCATTCTGGAGGTGGTGATGGTTTGGAATCATAGGTTCCTGTAAACGTATGAAAGTCTGGGGTGACACCTCAGATTCACAAGTTTGCTGCCGCTGCCTGACTTTTTTTTTCCTATTTCCCCTCAGCTAAAACACGGTGCTCTTGGCTCTTGGTATTTTTGGAGAATTCCCCCAAAGATTTAAAGTTTGGAGAAGAAGGGAGAGAATCACCTTTGATCTCATTACCCCAAGGCACTTGCTCCTGTCAGCCCGGTCTTCTATATATATTTTCCATTTGGAGGAGATCATAATGCAAATATACTTGTTTACCCTGTGTTTTTTACCTAATGTTATTCTTAAAGGTTTCTTCATTTCTCTATACACTCAAAAAGTGGCTGCATAATATTCCAGTATATGGATTCTCTACATTTTACCTCACTGTGCTTCCATTTTAGATTTTAGTTTTTGCTAATTATTTTTAAGTAAATTTTAAAGGTCATTGTTTAGGTGAATACCTATGCATAAAGCTTTGTCTAGATATCAGTGACTTCCAGAGAAAATGGGTTTCTGAAAAGGCACTGTTGGGGGTCAAAGGTATTTATATTTGAGGCCACTGGGGACACCAACCTTAGTGACTAAAGGGTGTCCCATTTTACATTCTCACAGCATTGGTCAAAGGACTCACTTTTGACATTGTTGGTATTTTCTCTGCAAAACATATTTGCTAACTTATAAGGCAAAAATTCCTGTAGGACTTCTCTGTAGCTCAAATGGTAAAGAATCTGCCTGCAATGCGGGAAACCAGGGTTCTATCCCTGGGTCGGGAAGATCCTCTGGAGAAGGGAAGGGCAATCCACTCCAGTATTCTTGCCTGGAGGGGCCGGGCGGCTACAGTCTGTGGGGTCACAAAAAGTTGGACATGACTGACTGACTAACACACACGAGGCAAAAATTGGAACCTTGGTTGTTTAAATTGGTATGTCTTTGATTATGGGTAGGTTGACTATTTTTTTCTGGTGTTTTTTAACTGATTGCATGTCTGTAATTCTTTATGGACAATTCCAAAATCTGAAAACAGAAAGATTTTTGAGTTTTTTTTGCATACTTTCTTGGTGGTTAATACCTAACCTGAACCAGTGTGGGATTCTACAGTATCTATTTATCTCACTTAGTTTGAATATTGCTGAGTTTTGGCTGCAGTAGTATTAGTGAATTTGATTTCTAAGTGTTACAAAATGTGTGCTAAATGCATGTGTTACCTTTTGAGGATTACAGCCTGAATTCCCAGGCACATCTGACCTCCAGGTTTTCAGGTAAGGGATTATGGTCCTGCATTTTCTCTTCCACAACTCATCTATTTCTTGTTTGTGGGCAGTCAAATGTAAAACTGCTCAAAATAGTAAAATACCTTATGGAGAAAAAGAACTCCTCCGATGAGTGGCACTTTGTGAAAAGAAGCACTGCTTGGGTATTTTAGCATGGAATCTAATAAAGTAAAGATGACTTGGGTAAAGCTGAGGATTCGAGTATTTTAGGTAGGTTTAGGAATGGGACATAATAGGATGCACATTATAATGGAAACTCTGCATTCCTCTGCCAGTTACTGACACAGTTACTGTAAGGGAGAAAAAACCCGGAATCCTCCCAAGGGGCTCTTGAGGAGGGAGGGATGATAGAGGGTGCTGGATACCCCAGGCAAACTGAGTTCCTGTGCCCAGTCATCTCACCCTATAGATCCTTGTGCCAAACTTCTTGAACTCAGGGTTTTTCTACCCCACTATGCAGTGCCCCAAGCTTCCTGCCTTCTTGTCTTTTTCATTTCAAACAGCTGCCAGCTCTTCCCATCTGCCTTCTCTATCCCATTTTGTGTGCACATCCCTGTGTATAACTGCATTCCAACCACAGAGAAACATGCCTGTTGTGCAGAGAGTAAAAAACCTTTGAACCACTTCCCTCATCTGTGTTGTGGAGAAAATATGGCAGAGTTGCTTCATTGGGATTGTTATGATGATTACATGAGATAAAAACAAGAGTGCTCGGTGTTTCACATGCAGCAGGTGCTACAAAAGTATATTTCTGTGTCCTTAACCAAAGACTACCTGTCACAGCTCTCAGATGGGATGAAAGTTGCTACCTGCTCCAGAATTTGCCTTTCGGGTCCTCTCTTATCGCTGTGACTCATCTTGCTCAGAGCCCAGCTGCTGAGTCAGGAGTGTCCTGGGTGGGAGCTGAGGAGGCAAGGTGGGCAGAGCCAGTGCCCTAGGGGAGGAGGAGTAGGGACCAGTGAACTCGGCAGAGAGCTCTCTCGAGTGCAGGGGATGTGCAGGGCTTAGCCATTAGCTACCAAAATTAGGCACGGTAGAAGAGAAAGCAAAAAGGAAGAAACTGTTCATCTTGATAAGGGTAAAACATGACCCTTCCAAATTCTTTTGGAAGAATTTTGAAAGATTCACCAGCTGATTTTTGTCTAGCCAGTGGATCTTATTTTTGACAGTCTTCCTCTAGGGTTGGTATAATTGTCCTAATGACATCTTTTTTGATGATCTTGAGTATAACTGCTCATTGTTCATTTTCTCATTGTTCAGTGGTGAATGTTATGTTGAAGTAGAATATAATTAGAAATATATATAACATAAACAATAATATATGATGTATAATATATGTATGAAAAGAAAGTAAAGTGTTAGTCTCTCAGTTGTGTCAGACTCTGCGATTCCACGGACTGTAGCTTGCCAGTTTCCCCTGTCCATGGGATTCTCCAGGCAAGAATACTGGAGTTCCCATTCCCAGTATCCTGGGAACTGGGTTCCCATTTCCTTCTCCAGGGGATCTTCTCAACCCAAGGATCAAACCCAGGTCTCCTACATTGCAGGCAGATTCTTTATCATCTGAGTCACAAGGGAAATGTAATATATGTATAATAAATATATTTAGTCTCTGTCTTCAGTTCTTGGCACAGAGCTCCTCAAACCTTTGACATTTCCTAAATGATTAGGATGTCTTTTTCCATGAGGAGCCCCCTTTGAGTGATTACTAACCTGGTGATGACTTAGGGTGGTGCCCCTGGATAGCCTCAGGATGGGCTGATAACCTGAAAGAGGGTGAGGATAGAGCTGAAACTTTCAGCCTTGCCCAGCAGGGGTGGGGTGGGGGGGATCGCAGATTAAGCGCTTTAAAAATTTGAATAACAAGATGGTGAGCTTCTGGGTTGGAGAGAGCCTGCAATGTGTAGTGAGTGGAAACCCCACTCCTTTCCCGTCCTGTGCATCTCTCCTGTCTGTCTGTTCCTGGGTTATATCCTTTTATAATAAACTGGTGATCTGCTAAGTCAGATGTTTCCCTGAGCCACTCTAGTAACTTAAACCATACTCAATGAGGGGGTTGTATAGCTAGTTGGTCTGAAGCACAGATGACAACATGGACTGGGAATTGGTTTCTGCGGGGGGTGGGGTGGGCGTGCAGCCTTGTGGGTGTGAACCTGTGGGGAGGACACTTTCTTCAGGTAGTGTAGGGACTGAGTCAGTTGCTTGGTGGTTGTTCAGTCGCTTAGTTGTGTCTGACTATTTGTGACCCCATGGACTGCAGCTTGCCAGGCTTCCCTGTCCTTCACCATCTCCCAGAGCTTGCTCAGACCTATGTCCATTGACTCGATGATGCCATCCTACTGTCTCATACTGAGCATATCTCAGATGAGCTACAGCCCTGCAGCGTTAGAGTTGATGGTCTCCTCAAACCTTGTTTAGCAGCTGAGGATACCGAGTTGGCTTAGCCAGGTCTCAAGCAGATCCTGCAGTCTGTCTTGGCCTCTTCTCGTTGCGTTAAAGCTGCCTCTCCACTGCACGGACCCCACTTTGCTGCTTCTGGCAAGTTCTCCTCTTGCCCTGGGCCCTCATGCTCCAGGGTCTGATTTCTCAGCTCTCTGGCTTTGGGGTGGGTGAGCAGGCCCTGAGAGGCATGACTTTGGCTAACTGACTTCTGAGAGTAATTGTGTTGTTTTAATCACATCATTTAGTGTCAGAGGGGACGCTGTGGTCATCTTAATTAAACCCCCCCCTTGCAGACGGGGGACCTTCAGGTTCAGGAGTCTATGTGAGTCAGAATGGCCATAGCCCGTGGTGGAGGAGCAGAACATTAGTTCTGGTGAGGGAGTGTGTGTATGTGTGTGTGTGTGTGTGTGTGTGTGTGTGTGTGTGTGCTGGTCGCCGTCCAAGGCTCAGATCCAAGTGTAGGACCTGGAACAGAGCAGGGGCT
Source organism: Madoqua kirkii (assembly GCA_006408675.1). Classification (NCBI taxonomy): domain Eukaryota; kingdom Metazoa; phylum Chordata; class Mammalia; order Artiodactyla; family Bovidae; genus Madoqua; species Madoqua kirkii. Next base: position 3,842 of record SJYC01066444.1, on the reverse strand, counting down.
TAAAAACCTTTGAATGAATGGAGGAAGGAAGGAAGTCCGAGCTGAAATCCAGGTGTTCTGACTCAGCCCGAGGCTTTTTCTTTATAATAAAGTGAAGACTTATGCTTTTCAAAGTCACCCACAAATCTTAGCTGTAAGTTTCCTCTCCTCCCAAATTGGAAAGACAGTTTTGTCTGCCAGTTTTTATGGGCTGCATGCATGCGTGCTAAATCACTTCAGTCGTGTCCTATTCTTTGCAAACTGTATACACTGTAGCCCACCGGCCTCCTCTGTCCATGGGGATTCTCCAGGCAAGAGTACTAGAGGTGGGTTACCATGCCCTCCTCCTGGCATCTTCCCGACGAGGGATAAAACCAGCGTCTCATGTCTCCTGCATTGGCAGGCAGATTCTTTACCGCCAGAGCCACCTGTACTGGGTAAAAGCCTGGATTTCGGAGCAGAGCTACACGAGTTTGGATCCTAGGTCTGCTGTCTACTGGGGCTTCCCAGGTGGCAGTGGTGCCAATGCAGGAGACTTAAGAGCCACAGGTTCCACCCCCGCACGCATGCTGCTTGCTACCCTGGCCCATCTAGCATCGTTTGATCTCAGTACTGTTTTATGGGCTACATTGCTCCAAAAGTCTAAGATGAAGACTCTGGTCATGAAGAAGAAAGAATGACAGTACAAAAGTAAGCAAGTACTGCCTTATCAGGCGAATATGGTGGGAGATTGATATATTTGAAAGTGTTAGTAAAAATTTTCAATGCAGAGATTTTCAAAACCCAAATCCATGCATGAAGTTTACTTTACCTAACTGGTCCTTTAAATGCATCTGTTAATTTCATATCATATTGTCAGTTTTATAATTCTTTATACCTTTCCTTTATACTTTCACAGGTTCATTAAATATTTATGTATTTATTTGGCTGCACTGGATCTTAGTCATGGCATGTGGGATCTTTAGTTGCTTCACGTGAACTCTTAGTCTTGGCGTGTGCGATCTAGTTCCCCAACCAGAGGTTGAACTCCAAGCCCCCCTGCATTGGGAGCATGGAGTCTCAGCCACTGGACCACCAGGGAAGTCCTGCAGGTTAATTGTTTAAATTATTTATTCATTCTGCAAATGCTAGCCAAGTACCTTCCTGGTGTGTGAGGTACTAGGTTGAAGGGATGAGAATAAAGCAGACACAGTCTGTGCCTTTATGGAGCCAGCATGGGTTATCAGGGGGACAGTTAAACAGGCCATCATGATAAAGTGTCATTACTACCTCGATAAGGAAAGTGTGGCACAGGGCCAGAGTGCCTGACCTGAGGCTGGGGGTGGGACGAGAGTGGAGTACTGGTTGAACAAGTACTGGAGGAAATGAAGTTTGAACCTACACTTGTGAAAGTGTCGGCATTAACCAGATGAAGAGGACAGTGGTCATGGAAGGGAGGGGTGAGGGCAAGCAAAGTCTTCTCATTGATCTCCAAACTTGAGCATGCATCAGAATGAATATAGGACTGGTCACAACACAGATAGCTCCTCTCCCCCTCCCCCAGTGTCTGTAGGTCCCTGAAGGGACTGGGTAATTTGCATTTCTACCTCCTTCCCTGATGATGCTGCCCAAATATCTTAACTTGGAAATCCCTCCCCTCTTCTTGGGTTATCATTCTGTTTTCCTCTCCTTCCTTGAGGCTGAAACTGTGGATAACACTGCCAGAAAAGCTTTCCTATGTATTCTTACCATGAATATGTTCTTCTGTGAATATATACCTTGAGTCTGTGAATACATATTTTGAAGTGAAAGTGAAATTCACTCAGTCATGTCTGACTCTGTGACCCCATGGCCTGTGTAGTCCATGGAATTCTCCAGGACAGAATACTGCAGTTGATAGCCTTTCCCTTCTCCAGGGGATCTATCCATCCCAGGGATCAAACCCAGGTCTCTGGCTTTGGAGGCTGATTCTTTACCAGCTGAGCCACAAGGGAAGTCCAAATATATACCTTGAGTCCATTAATACATGTTTTGAAGGTAAAGCTCATTTCCCATGCATGATTGCCAAGTCAGTATTCTGTGTTATTTGAAGATTTATAGGCAGTTGTTTCCACTGTGTTTTGTCTTAAGTAGACAACAGAACATATAAGGCACACAAGTATTTGACTGCTTGATCAGATTTATTTTTTGCAACTGGTATGAGGAGCAAGTTGCTATATTCTCTGTTTTGTAGAGATGAGGAAACAGACTACAGAGGGATAGCCAAGGCGAAGAGAAGGGAAATATCTCATTCAAGTCCTAGGTGAGGGTATGGTGGTGGGGTTTAGTTGCTAAGTCGTGCCCAACTCTTGAGACCCCATGGACTGTAGCCTACTAGGCTCCTCTGTCCATGGAGTGAATTGCCATTTGCTTCTCCAGGGGATCTTCCTAACCCAGGAATTGAACCTGGATCTCCTGAATTCCAGACAGATTCTTTACTGACTGAGCTATGAGAGCTTCCCTAGATGAGGGGAAGCCAAAGCTATATACATGTTCATTGACCCAAGTGTTCTTTTTTGTTATGTGAAATTTCATGTACTCCATGCTCAGCACTACTGGGGAAAGGAAGGTCTTATATATGTTTATTATTATTATCACTTACTTTTTCATTGTAGGTCCATCTACTTAAAGAGAAAACTAAGGCAGCTTATTAATTGAATGTAGATTTTGTTCTTAGTGGAAAATGGGCGATTATCCAAGGAATTCTTCAGAAATTGTCTACTTACTTTTAGAGTAAATATTTCAAGGGACTAATTCAGTTTACATGTCATTTGATTTCGAAATGACTTTTATAAAATTCTGGCATGAGGGAGATATTTTTAAAAATCAATTTCAGCTTCTGGAAAAGACACAGATTAGACAGTTATGCCCTTCTCAAGTGGCCAGATAAGTTTAGTAGAGAGGTTGGAGATTTATAAAGAACCTGGGGATAGGAGGTGGGGGATGGCTGAAATAGATGAAAAGGATTAAGAGATACAAACTTCTAGTTGTAAAATAAATAAGTCATAGGATATATTATACATAATAGGGAATGTAGTTAATAATATGGTAATACCTTTAAATGGTGACAGATGGTAACCAGATTTATTGTTGTGATCATCTTATAATGCATATACATGTCTAGTCACTGTTGTATACCTGAAACTATTACAACACTGTACATTAATTATACTTCAGTAAAAATAAGCAGAAAGAAAGGAAAGAGAACCTGTATATAAAATGTCACATGGTAGGTAGGGTTAAAAACAAACAACTATTCTTTTCAGTATCAGCCTTCCTCCCCCATGCATAAACCAACATAATGTGGTTCTCAGAGATTCCTGTAACGGGTGGAAGCAGGAAGAATTCATTGGGCTTTCTGTCTCACAGTATAACTCGGAAACACTAATTTCCAAATATTCCAACAGCTCTTCATAGCTGGAAGTCTCCAACACAATCATGTGAATTATTCACATTATAAGAAACAGCAGCCCGGAATTTCCTGGCATTGGTAAAGTGGCAGATGGCTGATGAACTGGCATTCCTTCATTTTTCTTTGCATGTTTGTATGACCTGAATGCTTCTGCAACTTCCTCAGTTTTTTCCAATCTACTCCTCTTGTACTGAAGCAAAATACAGAACCACTACCGATAGAAAAAAAAAAAAAAGAGGCATGGGCTATTGCTTAAACCCAGAGCCAAGAAAGCTGGGTTTTGAAGGTGAGACTCATTTCCCATGCATGACTGTCAAGTCAGTGTCTTAATAGTCTTTGCAAGTAAAACATGTATATATATTCCATACAAACAACATGCAATTCACTTAAAAATGAGGACCTTCTTTGAAATACTGTTAGGTGCTGTGTAGGT
>SJYC01066443.1:0-14774 GCA_006408675.1 Madoqua kirkii | reverse complement strand
GTGAATTGCCATTTGCTTCTCCAGGGGATCTTCCTAACCCAGGAATTGAACCTGGATCTCCTGAATTCCAGACAGATTCTTTACTGACTGAGCTATGAGAGCTTCCCTAGATGAGGGGAAGCCAAAGCTATATACATGTTCATTGACCCCAAGTGTTCTTTTTTGTTATGTGAAATTTCATGTACTCCATGCTCAGCACTACTGGGGAAAGGAAGGTCTTATATATGTTTATTATTATTATCACTTACTTTTTCATTGTAGGTCCATCTACTTAAAGAGAGAACTAAGGCAGCTTATTAATTGAATGTAGATTTTGTTCTTAGTGGAAAATGGGCGATTATCCAAGGAATTCTTCAGAAATTGTCTACTTACTTTTAGAGTAAATATTTCAAGGGACTAATTCAGTTTACATGTCATTTGATTTCGAAATGACTTTTATAAAATTCTGGCATGAGGGAGATATTTTTAAAAATCAATTTCAGCTTCTGGAAAAGACACAGATTAGACAGTTATGCCCTTCTCAAGTGGCCAGATAAGTTTAGTAGAGAGGTTGGAGATTTATAAAGAACCTGGGGATAGGAGGTGGGGGATGGCTGAAATAGATGAAAAGGATTAAGAGATACAAACTTCTAGTTGTAAAATAAATAAGTCATAGGATATATTATACATAATAGGGAATGTAGTTAATAATATGGTAATACCTTTAAATGGTGACAGATGGTAACCAGATTTATTGTTGTGATCATCTTGTAATGCATATACATGTCTAGTCACTGTTGTATACCTGAAACTATTACAACACTGTACATTAATTATACTTCAGTAAAAATAAGCAGAAAGAAAGGAAAGAGAACCTGTATATAAAATGTCACATGGTAGGTAGGGTTAAAAACAAACAACTATTCTTTTCAGTATCAGCCTTCCTCCCCCATGCATAAACCAACATAATGTGGTTCTCAGAGATTCCTGTAACGGGTGGAAGCAGGAAGAATTCATTGGGCTTTCTGTCTCACAGTATAACTCGGAAACACTAATTTCCAAATATTCCAACAGCTCTTCATAGCTGGAAGTCTCCAACACAATCATGTGAATTATTCACATTATAAGAAACAGCAGCCCGGAATTTCCTGGCATTGGTAAAGTGGCAGATGGCTGATGAACTGGCATTCCTTCATTTTTCTTTGCATGTTTGTATGACCTGAATGCTTCTGCAACTTCCTCAGTTTTTTCCAATCTACTCCTCTTGTACTGAAGCAAAATACAGAACCACTACCGATAGAAAAAAAAAAAAAAGAGGCATGGGCTATTGCTTAAACCCAGAGCCAAGAAAGCTGGGTTTTGAAGGTGAGACTCATTTCCCATGCATGACTGTCAAGTCAGTGTCTTAATAGTCTTTGCAAGTAAAACATGTATATATATTCCATACAAACAACATGCAATTCACTTAAAAATGAGGACCTTCTTTGAAATACTGTTAGGTGCTGTGTAGGTACATGAAGTGAACAACAATCTTGGTTTCTGTTCTCCACCAACTTGAGACGGAAATGGCAGAGGAGATAACTCTGAATACAAATCGGTACAGAATAAAGGAGGATGTGTTTGGGATCATCAGAGACCTATGGATGAAATGGGATCTCAGAGAAAATTTTCCTTCTGATAGGAGGGGTGGAGAAGCCTTGAGAGCCTAAAACTTGGCATGTTAAGCAAACCTTAAAAGGGAGTGTGGGCATGGCAGCTCAGCAAAAGGCACAGTTTGTGCAGAGGTGTGGAGGTAGGTCAGAAGTTAGTGCGGAAGGGAGAATGATGCTAGGCTGTGGGGCTCCTGAAACTAGGTGCTTATGGTGTAGATGGACAGCAGCTGAGGATGGGGTGGAGTGGAGGGTAGGGGACCAGAAGGGGCCCTCAGGCATTGCAATGTGATGGAAAAGCCCCAGATGCTGAGCTGAATAAGACCTGAGTACCAAACATGGACCTAGTAATTTCAGCAAGGCCATTGAGACTGCTGTTCTGTTTCCTCATCTGGAGAAAGATGAGGGTTGGGGGTGGGCAGGGAGATGGGGAGGGAGGTAAGGGGATGAATATATGTGTTTTTAATATATCTCAAAGCAGTTTGGAGAGTCAAAAGAATAGTATTAGTCCTTTGTAAGTAATATGAATATGACCTCTATAATGTATAGGTTTAATATAATGCATTTGATATATAGATAGAAACAAATCCTCAAAGTTTGCTGCGAAAATAAAATCATGAAATAAGTGCAATGTATAGTCTTGGTGCCTTTGAACCAAGAATTGATGCCTTCGAACTGTGGTGCTGGAGAAGACTCCTGAGAGTCCTTTGGACAGCAAGGGGGTCAAATCAGTCAATCTTAAGGAAAATCAACCCTGAATGCTTGTTGGAAGGACTGATGCTGAAGTTGAAATTCCAGTATTTAGGTCATCTGATGTGAACAGCTAACTTATTGAAAAAGTCCCTGATGCTGGGAAAAATAGAGGGCAGAAGGAGAAGAGGACATCAGAGAGTGAGATGGCTGGGTGGCATCACCAATGCAATGGACATGGCTTCAGGCGAACTTTGGGAGACGGTGAGGAACAGAGAGGCCTGGCATGCTGCAGTCCATGCGGTTGCAAAGGTTTGGACATGACTGGGTGACTGAACAACAGTAATAGTCTTGGTGGTATGAAGACCAAAAATTGTTCGTTAATGGTAAAAGCCAGCTATTCGTATATATCTTAAGTTAGAGTAAATCCTCTAAAACTATACAAATCATCTTGACTCCTGAATTCTTTATTGCCTAACATTTATTTTTAGAGGATTGTTGTGTGTTTCCAGATTTTGCCCCATTGTTGGTCAAGTTCTCATGGTTTTCTCCTCTCTCCAAGTGGGTCCAGGTCAGGAGGACAGTGTTGGCCATCAGTGTTAAGGGCAGTGTCTTTAAATAAAACATGCAGATCAACTTTGGGTCAGTTTATTAAATCCTGCTTGACTAAGGGCTCTCTTTCCCCGTTGTTTCTTGCAAGTCCATTTTCTTAGTCCCTTGATTTCTTACAGTGTGACTGAATAGATTTGGGAGAGGAAAGATAACCCACTTGAAAGTGTTTAGTATACCTGGGTGCCTATTTATTATGGAACTAGGGGTACAGAAACAGTCGAGTTGGTGTGTCTTAGTGCCTGGATGGGTGGGATAGGAAGGCAGGGGGTGTCTTCAAGGAGGGAAGGAGAATCCTTTTGCTTGAACCATATGATAAAATATTTGATCTTTTCCATGCTGTTCAGTGCTGCATCTTGATATATAAATAAATTCTTGACCTGGAGTCATTGTGGTATAATAAAGGTTATATATTTGGCTTTTATCCCATATTCCTAAAACCCTTGGAATTTCCTGAGTGATCAGAGTGTCTTTCGTTATTCACAATGAGCCCTTTAGACCATACCAGAGTTCACCCTAATGAATGACTCTTGGTGGGCACCTAGATAGCTTCAGAATGAGGGCCAGTTGCCAGAGGAACCAACTTCAGGATTACAGAGAGTTGGAATTTTTAGCTGCATCCCCTGAACTCAGGGAAAGGTGAGGTCTTGGCAACTGAGTTAATCACCCAAGGCCAGTGACTTCAAAATGATCATGCCCATGTAATGAAATTTCTTAAAACTTTGATAAAAGCTCTGAAATAAGGAGGCTAAAGGAGCTTCTGGATTGGTGAATCTGTGGATGTGCTGGGAGGGTGATGTGTCTGGAGAGAGCATAGAGGGTCTGCACCACTCTATCCTCCACCCCCCACCCCCTGCACTGTACACTGTGCTGTGGATCTCTTCCATTTGGCCACTTCTACATTGTATCCTTTATAATAAAGTTGTAAGTATACCGCATTCCTAAGTTCTCTGAGTCATCATAGCAAATTGTTGAATCTGAAGGAGATCCTGGGAGGCCTTGAGTTTGTAGTGGGTTAGCCTGGTTAAATTTGTTGTTGTTCAGTTGCTCAGTTGTGTCCGACTCTCTATGACCCATGGACCACAGCATTGCAGACTTCCCTGTCTTTCCTCATCTCTGGAGCTTGCTCAAACTCAGGTTAAATGAGTCAGTGATGCCATCCAACCATCTCATCCTCTGTTGTCCCCTTCTTCTCCTGCCTTCAATCTTTCCCAGCATCAGGGTCTTTTCCAGTGAGTCAGCTGTTCACATTACACGGCCAGAGTATTGGAGTTACAGCTTCAGCATCAGTCCTTGAAATGAATATTCAGGGTTGATTTCTTTTAGGATTTACTAGTTTTATACCCTTGCAGTCCAAGGGACTCTCAAGAGTCTTCTTCAACACCACAGTTCAAAAGCATCAATTCTTCAGCACTCAGCCATCTTTCTGGTCCAGCTCTCATATCCATACATGACTACTGGAAAAGCCATAGCTTTGACTGTGTGCACATTTGTTGGCAAAGTAATGTCTCTGCTTTTTAATACGCAGTGTAGGTTTGTTATAGCTTTTCTTCCAAGGAGCAGGCCTCTTTTAATTTCATGGCTGCAGTCATCATCTGCAGTGATTTTGGAGCCCAAGAAAATAAAGTCTGTCACTGTTTCCATTGTTTCCCCATCTATTTGCCATGAAGTGATGGGACCAGATGCCATCATCTTAATTTTTTGAATGTTGAGTTTTAAGTCAACTTTTTCACTCTCCTCTTTCACCTTTATCAAGAGGCTCTTTAGTTCCTCTTTGCTTTCTGCCATAAGGGTGGTGTCATCTTCACATCTGAGGTTATTGATATTTCTCCCTGCAATCTCGATTCCAGGTTGTGCTTCATCCACTCTGGCATTTCGCATGATGTACTCTACATATAAGTTAAATAAGCAGAGTGACAATATACAGCCTTGACTTTATCTTTTGCCAGTTTGGAACCAGTCCATTGTTCCATATCTGGTTGTAACTCTTTCTTCTTGACCGCATACAGATTTCTCTGTATACAGAAATACAGACTTCTTGAGGCAGGTAAGGTGGTCTGGTATTTTCATCTCTTTAAGAATTTTCCACAGTTTGTTGTGATCCACACAGTCAAAGGCATAGTCAGTGAAACAGAAGTAGATGTTTTTCTGGAATGCTCTTGCTTTTTCTATGATTCAGCGGATGTTGGCAATTTGTTCTCTGGTTCTTCTTCCTTTTCTAAATCCAGCTTGAACATCTGGAAGTTCTTGGTTCACGTAATGTTGAAGCCTTGCTTGGAAACTTTTGAGCATTACTTTGCTTGTATGTCAAATGAGTGCAATTGTGTGGTAGTTTGAGTATTCTTTGGCATTGCCGTTCATTGGGATTGGAATGATAACTGACCTTTTCCAGTCTTGTGGCCACTGCTGAGTTTTCCAAATTTGCTGGCATACTGAGTACAGCATTTAAAAAGCATCATCTTTTAGGATTTGGAGTAGCTCAACTGGAATTCCATCACCTCTGCTAGCTTTGTTTGTAGTGATGTTTCCTAAGGCCCCCTTGACTTTGCACTTCAAGATGTCTGGCTCTAGGCAAGTGCACACCATTGTGGTTATCTAGGTCATTGAGATCTTTTTTGTATAGTTCTTCTGTGTATACTTGCCACCTCTTCTTAATATCTTCTGCTTCTATTAGGTCCAAACTGCTTCTGTCATTTATTGTGCCCATCTTTGCATGAAATGTTCCCTTGGTATCTCTAATTTTCTTGAAGAGATCTCTAGTCTTTCCCATTTTATTATTTTCCTCTATTTCTTTGCCTTGTTCACTTAGGAAAGCTTTCTTATTTCTCCTTGCTATTCTTTGGAACTCTGCATCCAGATGGGTATATCTTTCATTTTTACCTTTGCCTTTTGTGTCTCTTCTTTTCTTAGTTATCTATAAGGCTTCTTCAGACAACTGTTTTGCCTTTTTGTATTTCTTTTCCTTAGGGATGGTTTTGATCACCACCTCCTGTACAGTGTTACAAACCTCTGTCCATAGTTCTTCAGGCACTCTATTTATCAGAGCTTTTCTCTTGAATCTATTTGTCCCTTCCACTGTATAATCATAAGGAATTTGATTTAGGTCATACCTGAATGGCCTAGGGGCTTTCCTTACTTTTTTCAATTTAAACCTGAATTTGGCAATAAGGAGATCATGATCTGAGCCACAGTCAGCTCCTGGTCTTGTTTTTTGCTGACTGTATAGAGCTTCTCCATCTTCAGCTGCAAAGAATATAATCAGTCTGATTTTGGTGTTGACCATTTGGTGATGTAATGTGTAGAGTCTTCTCTTGTGTTGTTGGAAGAGGATGTTTGCTATGACCAATGTGTTCTCTTAGCAAAACTCTATTAGCCTTTGCCCTGCTTCATTTTGTATTCCAAGGCCAAACTGGCTTGTTATTCCATGCATCTCTTGATTTCCTACTTTTGCATTCTAGTCCCCTGTGATTAAAAGGACATCTTTTTTGGTGTTAGTCTAGAAGGTCTTGTAGGTCTCCATAAAACCATTTAACTTCAGATTCTTTGGCGTTACTGATTGGGGCATAGACTTGGATTAGTGTGATATTGAATAGTTTGCCGTGGAAATGAAGAGAGATCATTCTGTTGCTTTTGAGATTATACCCAAGTACTGCATTTTGGTTAAACTGGTAGATGCTATTTGCAGTTGGTGTCTGAAATGGGTGCGGTCCTCATGGGACTAAGCCCTTAAACCTGTGGGGTTTGCACTAATTCCAGGGAGCTGTTGTCAGAATGAACTGACTTGCAGGACACCCAGTTGGTGATGGAGAATTGGCTGTTGGGAAATGAAATAGTCGCCTGTCCTATTGGGAAACATCAGTTCATAATAATAAAACCTGTGAAATTATGGTTGTTTACTATTTATAGACTGAAGAGGCTTTAAAAATAAAAGTATAGTGGGGCTTCCCCACTGGCTCAATGGTAAAGAATCTACCTGCCAATGCAGGAGACACAGGTTCAATCCCTAATCTAGAAAGATCCCCCATGCTGTGGAGCAGCTAAGCCTGTGGCTGTGACTATGGATTGAGCCTGTGCTCTAGAGCCTGGGAGCTGCAATTACTGAGCCCTTGGGCCACAAGTACTGAAGCCTGTGTGCTCTAGAGCCTGTGCTCCACAACAGGAAAAGCTACCGCAATGGGAAGCCAGTGCACTGCCAGGAAGGGTGGTCCCCATTCATCACAACCAGAGAGAAGCCGGCGCATCGAGGAAGACCCAGCACAGCCAAAAATAAAGAAAAAGAAAACTGATTAAAAAAAAATTATAATGGGAAAGAAAAAAATTATCAGGCCCATGCCATATTATTTATGTATTTACACTGTGTTTTATAGTGTAATAAAAGTTGAAGTTAACACCACTCTGTGGTTTCTGTTGAATCTTCTCTCCTGAGGTGTAGACCAAAGATTGCATAGCATTTTATCTGCCTTCAGTCAGTGAGATAGCTAGTATCTGAATATTATGGACTGCAGTTATAGGTGGTCTCCTTACTAAAGGAATTTTCAGTATTTTGGTTTACCTCTACAGCATTACTATTACTATTTGGATAAGTCATGTGAAATTACCAGTTTTCCACTGTTTTTGATCTACAGTGACAACAGTTTCATAGGGTTGACTTAATAGGAATGAACGTTCTTTACTAACTTTCTACTTGCAGTGGAAAAAAAAAAAGCCAACAACTGTAGTGACTGTCATCAGGACATTTTAAAAAATGTTAAAAGTCAAAAAAGAAAAATAAATACTCCCAAATTCCACCAATAAAAGATACAAAATAATAAAAAGAAAAAAAATAACATATAATCTCACTACTCAGAGATAACTAATGTAAACAGTTTTTTTTTTCTTTCAATAAAAACTGAGATCATGTTAGCTCAAAATATGACTTTATGTTTATTCCTTCACTTAAAATTTTTCATTAACAATTGCGATCATTTTGGGCAAAGGGATATGGCAAATCTGATCCCTTTAGGCGAATAGTTCCTATTGTTTTAAAAGTCAAAGGGAAATTTAGAAATTTCAATAAGTAATCAGCAGTTTCAACAGTGTTGAATGCAGATCAGATGGCTTTTTTGATTTGCTTCTTATAAATCATAGCAGGAATTTTTTAAAAATTAGTACTTAATGTTAAAAAAAAAGATAAATTGACTGGGAGAGAATACAACTTAAATGTACCTCGTCTTCCCAGTAGGTGATTCACCATTCTCTCACTCTCGGTTTATTACTGAATTGGATGAGTAATGATTACCCATAGATTTTTCTACTCAAGACTCTAACTCACCATAGAGATGAGCAATGGATAATCCCTTTTGTGGAACTTTACTGAATATTAAAACTGTTAACTCTCACAAGCAATAGAACAGAGTTTGGGGCTCTGGAGACAGGCTGCCTGGATTAAAAACTCACCTCTGCTGCTTGCTAGCTGTGTAACTTAGTATAAGTTATTTGTCCTTCCTGTGCTGTAGTTTCCATATCTGGAAGATGGAGTTGAAAACTATAGTGCCTACCTGATAGGATTATTGTGAGGGTTAAGCAAGTTCATACCTGTGAAGTGCTTGGTCCAGTAATTATACAAAGCACTGATACTATGCATCAGTATGTGACTATTATTTATAGAATTTTTCTCTGTGTCTAACCTTTGCTACTGGTTTTCAGAGTTCTTACTGTATAAGTTATTTGTCCTTCCTGTGCTGTAGTTTCCATATCTGGAAGATGGAGTTGAAAACTATAGTGCCTACCTGATAGGATTATTGTGAGGGTTAAGCAAGTTCATACCTGTGAAGTGCTTGGTCCAGTAATTATACAAAGCACTGATACTATGCATCAGTATGTGACTATTATTTATAGAATTTTTCTCTGTGTCTAACCTTTGTTACTGGTTTTCAGAGTTCTTACTTGAGTTCAGGCTGCTGCTGCTGCTGCTAAGTCACGTCAGTCTTATCTGACTCTGTGCTACCCCATAGATGGCAGCTCACCAGGCTCCCATCCCTGGGATTCTCCAGGCAAGAACACTGGAGTGGGTTGCCATTTCCTTCTCCATTGCATGAAAGTGAAAAGTGATCAGGTTCTCTATGTCTAGGGTTTTCCTAATTACATCTGGTTCATCTTGACTCTGTTTGCCTTTTCTAAAGTGGTCTAGGATAGAAAACATCTCGGTTCCTTTTCCCTTTGCTCTAAGAGCCCCAGGGGAGACTTTGTGTCAAAGGACTCGTGACTTCCCTGCAGGGACTGGACCGTGACCTTCCACATATACCACCTCTGCTCGCCAGTTCCCGTATTCCCAGAAGGCTGGCTACATGCCTGTTTAGCAGGAACACTGCCTGGCCTAACCTGTGACTAATTGGAAAACCCCCGTGTTTAGGACTCCTGTAGTTTTCTGTTTAATCGTTACCCGCTTCCTGTTCCTGGAAGGAAGAGAAGTCGGACTGATGTCAGTGTTGTGGGAGCCGAAGATGGGCCCTGAGAGTGCCTCCTAGGGCGGCTGCTTCCTCACTTGCTGGGCGTAAGGTATTGCTCTGTTCCCCACACTTAACACTGCCCTCCAGTCGGGCTCATATTCTTTAGTTTCAGTTTCCTGTCTCCTGGCTTTGTGTTTCCAGCTGGAGCTGGGAACTTTGTGAAGATAGCAGCGTTTACACTTAGTACCACTGATAATAAACAGCACTGCAATGCTGGATAATGTTTTGTTGTTGTTCGGTCTCACAGTCATGTCCGACTCTTTGCGACCCCATGGGCTGCAGCGTGCCGGCATCCCTGTCTTTCACTGTCTCTTGGGATTTGTTCAAACTCATGTCCATTGAGTCGGTGATGCCATCCAGCTAGCTCATCCTCTGTCATCCCCTTCTCCTCCTGCCCTCAGTCTTTCCCAGCATCAGGGTCTTTTCCAAAGAGCCAGCTCTTCGCATCTGGTGGCCAAAGTATTGGAGCATCAGCTTCAGCACCAGTCCTTCCAGTGAATGTTCAGGGTTGATTTCCTTGAACTGGTTTGATAACGTTTCCTGAGCACTTACTCTGTGCAAAGACCTCTGCTAAACCTGAGTTCATTTCATTTCCTGTTCAGAAACCATTCTGTTATTATCTGCATTTTAGAGGTGAGGAAACTGAGGTACTGGGAAGTTAATGGACTTGCCTGGGGTCTCACAACCAGGAAGCAAGTTGAATGAACACAATGCAGCCAAGAAAAAACTTGCTTTTGCTTTGCCTCCTTTCTTTCTAGGGAGCAGCTTTGGTTGAGAGCTCATGCTGTGCTTGTCGCAGACCTTGGTTCAAATCTTGGCCGTTCCCCAGATGACTTTGACTTCAATACTTTGTTCTTTAATGCCTACATTTCTGAAATGGGTTTCACTGTAACACCTAAGAGTCCTGAAGATTAAAAAAAAAAGAAATGCAAGTAAAGATGCCAGGCTCATATGTAAGCACTTGGTGAAGGTTTGCCGCTGTTAGCGGTTGGTGATAGAGTGGTGGAGCATCCCAGAGGCTCTGGAAGTGGGACCCCCCAACTCCCTGAAAATCTGTCAGTATCTCCTTCTCTTTCTGTAGGGCTGGGCACGGGGTAGTCTTCCCTCCTGAAGCCCTTGCTTACTAGCACCAGCCAGTTCGGCAACACCCCTTATTTTCCCATGTGGTTAGTAAGTGTTGTCTTCTGCGCAGTGGAAATTACTTGGCTGGACTCCCACCCTGGGAGGGGCTGGTTGTACCCAGAAACCCAGGGGCCTAGTTCCTGGAAACTTAGTCCTCCAAGTCAGCGCCCTGTCTGTGAAGCTCCAGGGAATCCCTGGTTCCTAAGGAAACCCCTTCCTCCCTGGATATCTCTCTTTCAGTGTCTGCCAGAAATAGGCCATCCTGGCCTCTCCTCTTCCCATTTGGTGGTTTTGTCCTGGCACTTGCAGATTAGCTTCCTCCCATATTTTGAATAATTCCTGACCTAGTGCCTGCTTGGGTGAGGAGTGTGTAGGAACAGATCTGCTGGGGATCAGGCCTCTGTGGACGGAGGGCAGTGCCTTTGGTGAGGACGTGTCAGGGTACCTACTGCTCTTTGTGGGCCTTCCTGTGAATGTTTGCTAACAGGAAACTTCTGTTGATTTTGAAGAATACAGGAGCTTGCTGGTATATGTATACCTTTTGGAAAGGACTTGCCAAATAAATAAGTGGGTAAAGCTGCAGGGTGGATCCGTCATCCAAACTCTGACAAGAACCTATTTGTATATGTTTTTAAAAGCTGTCAGTATTTGGCAAATGCAGACACAAGTACATTAATCACTCTGTTCCATCAAATAGCATCTTAATAAAACTGCTGGTCCAGTTACAGTGAAAGGGGATGCTTGCTCAGTAATTGAGGATCCCTTCTGGGAGGATGGAATCTGCTTTCATGATTCGCAGGTTCTATGTGGCAAATGTTTAAGGTGCTGCCAACTGGGCTGGGAAGATCCCCTGGGGGAGGGCATGGCAGTCCACTCCAATATTCTTGCCTGGAGAATCCCATGGGCAAAGGTGCCTGGTGGGCATCCATGGGGTTGCAAGAGTTGGACACAGCTAGCGACTAAGCATAGCACAGCAAAACTGTGTTCCAGGAACTGTGGGATTAGGCGTTCAACAAAAGAATCTTTTCCTTACTACTTGGGGAAATAGGCATGTTTGGCTTAAACTGGGCTTTTGCTGTGAATTCTGTCACCTCTGTTGGGTTTCTTAACATTGGCTACTGTCTGCCCAACCATGTGTTTGTAGTAAAGTGCTTGGAGAGGCTGTTCTAGGCTCTGAGTGTTGGTTTTTCTACTTGGCTTATTTCTCTGCCTCTCCCCAGTGATGTCATGTTACACCACTGATTTATTTGCAAAGTGAGACTCTCATCCACCCTTTTGTTTACCTCCTTGGGATTAGAGGTTTCAGATAAAACAATGAAAGGATCCTGTCATCTGCATGGAAACTTTTATATCTTATACAATGTCTCTAGCTAGTAATATGTATGATTGAAGATTCTTTGTCCTTTTCTATTTTTCCTTCCTGCTTTTCTTCTTTCTTTCTTCTTGATTTTTGGATGCCATGTAATGAACATTGTTAGCACAAATTATGTTTGTGATGGCTATACAATTGCTTCTAAGTAAAACATTTTGTGAGTAATAATGTGAAAATATACACTGTGAACAAGATGCTTTTCAATAGATAGGAACAAGTCTTCCTTTTATTTTCATAATAGAATAGTTGAGGAGGAATCAGATAGAGTTCTATTATAGAGTGATCTTTTGCTTTTTAGTTAAAGTTAATACTGGGACATTTTAAGCTACTGAAAATTGAAAAAAAATAAAGTCAATACAAATTTCATACTTCTTTTGCTGACTTTAATCCTTTTTCATGAAGACGATTTTTACACTTAACAAGATGCATGCAGATTCCAGTGTTTATCACACATAACAGGGTAATTTGGAGAGAAGCAGCTTTAGGGCATTTGAGTGGATGAATTTAGACATGGGTCTCAGCCCAGCTCTTTGGTCAATTGTGATGGTTTAACCCACCTGTTATTGTGAGGCATGTACCACTTACTAAGAAAGCCAAAAACCAATCTCCATTCTTCCAGACACTGTTAAACAATGTGGCTAAAAGTGTGGGGCCTTGAGATCACATGGCCTGGCCCAAATCCTGTCCCACCATACATTAGGACTTGTTATTGAACCCCGTGTATATTGAACCCCTTTGAACCTCATCTGCACATGGGGGCAATGAGATAACCTACCTTACGAGTGTTGTGAATATGAAGTGGGATTGTGTATGAAGCATCTGTTGATAGAACACTTCCTGGAGCACTGCAGATGCTAGGTAAACGCAGCCTTATGGTTACCTTCTTATAGCAACTCATTCTTTATAACACGCCACCTTCAGAAAAGAATCTGAAGTGAATACTAAATTTCTGAAGTCCCATTATTTTGCAGTCATATCAAGAACGTCATAAATAAATTATACTTTTTTCCTGAGTGGATATAATTTACAATTAAAAAATAATTCTATTTATTTATTTTTGGATGTGCTGGGTCCTCACTGATGCATGGGCTTTTCTCTAGTTGCAGTGAGCAGAGGAGACTCTTCCTTGCCGTGCAAAGGCTTCTCATTGTGGTGGCTTCTCTTGTTGTGAAGCACAGACTCTAGGGCATTCAGGCTTCAGTAGTTGTGGCTCTTGGGCTCTGGAGCACAGGCTCAGTAGTTGGGCCGCACAGCCTTAGTTGCTCCAGGGGATATAGGATCTTCCCAGGTCAGGGATCAAACCTGTGTCCCCTGCATTGGCAGCTGGATTCTTTACCACTGAGTCACCAGGGCAGCCCCATAGTTTATGATTTGAAAGGCACAGGAAGGTCTACAAAGTCTCACTCCACTCCTGTCCTCTAGCCACCCAGCCCATTTTCAAGAGAGTGACAGTGCTACAGTAACTAAAGACTTAAAAAACTCCCCAAATGGACAGCCGTGAAAATAGCAAAAAGAAAGAGAAGAGGAAAGGGCAAGAGAACAGGAGAAGACGAGTGGGGATTCAGCTGGGGTCCAAACTGCTGTGCTCTCCTGGGCCCCACAGCACCTTGGGCATTACCCTCATTTACACTCCTCTCTCAACATTCAGAAAACTAAGATCATGGCATCCGATCCCATCACTTCATGGCAAATAGAGGGGAAAACCATGAAACAATGACAGACTTCATTTTATTGGGCTCTAACTGTAGATGGTGACTGCAGCCACAAAATTAAAAGATGCTTGCTCCTTGAAAGAAAAGCTAAGACAATCCTAGACAGTGTATTAAAAAGCAGAGACATTATTTTGCCAGCAAAGGTCCATATATATAGTCAGAGCTATGGTTTTTCCTGTAGTCATGTATGGATATGAGGGTTGGACCATAATGAAGGCTGAATGTTGAAGAACTGATGATTTTGAACTGTGGTATTGGAAAAGGCTCTTGAGAGTCCCTTGGGCTGCAAGAAGATCCAACCAGGATCCTGATCCTAAAGAATCAGTATAGTTCACTCACTCAGTCATGTTGACTCTTTGTGACCCCATGGACTGCAGTGGGCCTCCCTGTCCATCATCAACTCCTGGAGTTTACTCAAACTCATATCTGTTGAGTTGGTGATGCCATCCAACCATCTCATCCTCTGTTGTCCCATTTTCCTCCCACCTTCAATCTTTCCCAGCATCAGGGTCTTTTCCAATGAGTCAGCTGTTCACATCAGGTGGCCAAAGTATTGGAGCTTCAGCTTCAACATCAGTCCTTCCAATGAATATTCAGGACTGATTTCCTTTAGGATGGACTGGTTGGATCTCCCTGCAGTCCAAGGAACTCTTAAGAATCTTCTCCAACACCACAGTTAAAAATCATCAATTCTTCACCATTCAGCTTTCTTTATAGTCCAACTAACACATCCATCCATGACTACTAGAAAAACCATAGCTTTGACTAGACAGACCTTTGTTGGCAGTGATGTCTGTGTTTTTTAATATGCTGTCTAGGTTGGTCATAGCTTTTCTTCCAAGAAGCAAGTGTCTTTTGATTTCATGGCTGCAGTCACCATCTGCAGTGATTTTGGAGCCCCCAAAATAAAGTCTGCCGCTGTTTCCACTGTTTCCCCATCTATTTCCCATGAAGTGATGGGACTGGATGCCATGATCTTCGTTTTCTGAATGTTGAGCTTTAAGCCAACTTTTTCACTCTCCTCTTTCACTTTCATCAAGAGGTTCTTTAGTTCTTCTTCATTTTCTGCCATAAGGGTGGTATCATCTGCATATCTGAAGTTATTGGTATTTCTCCCAGCAATCTTGATTCCAGATTGTGTTTCATCCAGCCC
>SJYC01066441.1:0-15972 GCA_006408675.1 Madoqua kirkii | reverse complement strand
TATTCCAGTTGACCAAACTGAGGCATGGAGAGGTGAATCACAGAGGCAGACAGGACAAAGCTGGAGGAAGGAAAACTCCTCTAGAGAAATGCAAATTTTGCCCCTAGTCAGTAATGTAGTCCAAAAATAGACTTTTGGATCCTGTGATTTGAATATTTTTGCTGGAAAAAAAAAGGGGTGTGTGCTGTCTCTTATACACATCTTCCCATTCTATTGTTTTCCTCTCTTTCTTTGCATTGATCACTGAGGAAGGCTTTCTTATCTCTCCTTGCTGTTCTTTGGAACTCTGCATTCAGATGCTTATATCTTGCCTTTTCTTCTTTGCTTTTTACCTCTCTTCTTTTCACAGCTATTTGTAAGGCTTCCTCAGACAGCTATTTTGCTTTTTTGCCTTTCTTTTCTTGGGATATCCTAAAGGACATCAGTCCTAAATGTTCGTTGGAAGGACTGATGCTGAAGCTGAAGCTCCTATACTTTGGCCACCTGATGTGGAGAGCCAGCTCATTGGAAAAGACCTTGATGCTGGGAAAAACTGAAGGCAGGAAAAGGGATGACAGAAGATGAGCTGGTTGGATGGCATCACCAGCTCAGTGGATACGAGTTTGAGCAACCTCTGGGAGATGGTGAAGGACAGGGAAGCCTGGCATGCTGCAGTCCATGGGGTGGCAAAGAATCGGACATGACTGGGCAACTGAACAACACCACCGCCCCTCTCAGAGCACCCATGATGTGCCACCCTTGGGCACATGTGCTCCCCTCAGAGCTCCTCAGCCTTTTCTGTCTCAGAGGCATGGTGCATGGCCTCTTGGCCTGTGTCCCAGTGTGGACACTGGCAAGCTGACTTTACCCCATGGGGGTGAGCTTAGGTTAGATGAACCTTCTGTGTTGTCTGATTGTAAACCTTTGAGGTATTCTGGAAGATTCAGGAAGAATCTAGAAGTTGAGCTCCTTGGCTTCTCAAAACACCGGTGTCCTAAACTGAATCCCTTCCCAAGGAGTACCTATGAGGCCATAGTTGTTTTCTGTATTCGGTCTTTTGGTGCCCTTGAAGAGTTGTGTTTGGTCAGAAAGTTCTGTGGCCTTAAGAAATCACTTTAAATGGTAAATCTGAGACAGTTGTGGAGAATGCTAGGAACTTTTACTCTGCAGAGTTGGTTTTCCCATTCTAGTGTAAATGGAAACCTGGAATGGCAAATATTTACAGTTTCCAGCATTATTTTAAAGTATTTTGTATCTTTATATTGACGTCACCCCAGTTTCAGTCCTTTGTTCTGGTTGCTACCTGGGGTTCAAGAGTAATTCAGTTTTGTCCTCCTAACCTCCTGCTTGTCAAGAATGTTTATTTCCTTTTTGTCCAGCCAAATTGAGTTTTTCTTTTGAAACCTAATATAAAGTCTATTTTCTTCTTGGATCCACACTAATTATAATACTTCCCTTCTCACCTCCTATGGCATTTATACAAAGAAACTGCAGCTTAAGGAAGGGTTATGCTCCAGACATTCCGTTTTGAGTAACTGGAAAGTACGCTAGAAATTGAAATGCATTTTCCTATTAAAAATAATAATTAGGCTCCCACAAAGGCTATTTAAAAAGTGACCACATAGGACTTAGAGAACTTTATTATTACAGAGAAGGGAAAAGTGAAGTGGACTGCTGTATGAACCACTTGGATTCAACATTTTACCATATTCACTTGCCCGCTCTACCTGTCCACCCGTCCATCCATCCATTTACCTACGTTTTTTGGCTGAACTCTTTGAAATCAAGTTGTAGACAGTGTTGCATTTCACCTAAATCCCTCTGCTATCATTTTGTAGGACTAAGGACTTCCTTCCACATAACCGCAACACCATCATCATAGCTAAGAAAATAAACAGTAAGTCTGTAATACTGTTTAATCCATTTTCCTGTTGTCCTCAAAATAGCGTTTATTGCTGTTTTAAAATTTTTATTGTTTAAAATCTGGAACCAGACTGCCATCAGGTTTACAAACCTCATTTTGTCCTATTATTTCTAACAAAAGCTCTTTGAAGCCACATTCAGCCAAATACTGGGGGAGGCGAGGAGCTTTCCTGGTGAGCTTTTCTGGTAAGTTGAATTCTTGGATGTTCCTCTCCCATGCTTAATGCCTGTCTCTGGATCCTGGGGTGCTCCTGCTACCCTGAGCACTCCGTTTTAGCATCCTCCAGGGTGCAGCTGGGGCTTCCCTGGTAGCTCAGATGATACAGAATCCGCCTGTAATGCAGGAGACCCCGGTTTGCTTCCTGGGTCAGGAAGATCCCCTGGAGAAGGGATAGAAGATATTCTCCAAGAAGAATATCCACTCCAGTATTCTTGACTGGAGAATCCCACGGACAGAGGAGCCTGCTGGGCTACAGTCCATGGGATCAAAAAGAGTTGGACACGACTGAGCAACTAAGCACAGCACAGGGTGCAGCTGGTCTCTCATGGGTATGAGCAGAAACCTCAGAGACCTCTTAGCCAAATGCACATGTCAATCAGGGCTTTACAACCAGACACTGCTGATTTATGCATGTTTTTCTGAGGAAGGCTTTCTGGGCCTCCATCTGTTCCTATAGTGGTTTTTGCTGTCCAGAATCAAGTATAGCAGAAACTAACACAACACTGTAAAGCAATTGTCCTCCAATAAAAATAAAAAGTAAAATTGGAAAAGAGAATCTTCCAGATAGCATTTTAAGCAATTCAACAAGGTAAAGGTGACTGTACGCATTGGGAGGGATTTTGTGTCATGGGTGAGTGATCTCTGGGCAATTGGGTCCTATCTGGGTGTCCCCTTCCTGTCTTGTCACAGCTGTGGAGTGGGGGAGGGTAGGCTGTCACAGCTGTTTGTCTGGGAGGTGTTTGGAAAATGGTAGCTGCCTGAAGTTTCACTACCAAGTTTAGGGCTTATTTATATACTGAAGTTCATTGTTTTCTAATTTCCATATAAGCTCATCTGTTCTCTTCATACATTTTAAGCTTTGGGCAAATGCCGTGTCTCAGTCCATGGTGCTGGGGGTGGGGTTGATGTCTCTTAAGAGCTCCATGGCCTTGGTTATCTCTGTAGCCAAAAATAGAAATAATTGGGAATGATTTTATTTTGTAGAATTTGCTCTGCATTTTGCCCTTTCATTGTGTATGTAATTGATTTAAACTGTGTTTAAACAATTAGCTTAATAAAGGAGGTTGTTTTTCAGGAGCTAATAGATCTTAGCTCAGCCAGAGTAGGATTGAGAGGCCCTGTGTGAGCTGGCTATGAGCACTGTCCTGAAAGGAGATCTGCTTGGCTTTTCCTCCAGGCTCTTACTAGTTTCCAACCGTGTGACCCTGGGCAGGTGACAGACCCTCCCCCACCTCCAGTTCCTCTCTCTAATGAATACCCACCTCATAGGACTCTGACCATCAAAAACCCTTGAGCCCTGTGGCCTAAGCCCCTTTGCGAGGTCTCATCAAGTATATTCATATTTGTGCAGCAGACTCAATGGAGTAGAGGTTGTAAATAGCCTCATATCAGATCAAACTTTGCTACCAATGAGTTTGTCAGATTGAGTTTTGCTGTGAAATGAGGTATAAGACTTCTTATCTTTAGAATTTTGGGGATTTTGCCTTGTGGACACAGGAGGGTAGGTTTGTGTGGTCTACCAACCCAGAGGGAATTGTGGATGGAGCTGAAGAAGGCTGAGTATGGAATGTCAAGAACCAAGGACATTGGCACCAGCACTTAATATTCCAGTTGACCAAACTGAGGCATGGAGAGGTGAATCACAGAGGCAGACAGGACAAAGCTGGAGGAAGGAAAACTCCTCTAGAGAAATGCAAATTTTGCCCCTAGTCAGTAATGTAGTCCAAAAATAGACTTTTGGATCCTGTGATTTGAATATTTTTGCTGGAAAAAAAAAGGGGTGTGTGTGTGTGTGTGAGTGTGTTTAAAAGCAACGTTCCAACCAAGCTGGGTAGGCTATCTACTTTCTAGCCAAGTCCTTTTCTCCCATCACAGAGTTGTTGGGTAACCCAAGCTCCTGAGAACATACCCCTTTCCTGATAGTATTGCTATCAGAACCATCAAAATGCTCTTGGCCCTGGCTGGAATGAAGCTGCTTGGGAGGAGTCACGAGGGCCTCCTTATCTGGAGTCTCAGGCTATCACCGTCTTCCCCATTATTTTAGCAACCCTTGAGTTATGCCCACTGGGTTTGAGGAATGCCATTTCTGTGCCATTGCTTCTCAGCTCCTGTTACCACTGGGGTCAGTTGGAAACTTAAGTGTTACTTAGAAACCAGGCTAGAAAACTGCTTTTGATTTTGGGGGGTTGACTTTGTGCTATTCCTCATACCTCTTCCTTAGTTTCTTGCTTTCTTTTGTGACTTTGTTAACAGGATCTTAGCAAAACTCAGTACTAATGTGTCCTCAAAATACAGTGAATTAAGACAACCTGACTGGGTCTAGGAAAAACCCAAAGGATTTTGATAACCCCTGGCTTTTGTTGGACATGACTTGTGATGTTGTGGAAGGGAATCATGCAAGAGCTGAGACACTCTCTGTTTCAGTGGCTATAGGTGTGTGTCAGTTCAGTTCAGTTGCTCAGTTGTGTCCAACTCTTTGCAACCCCATGAACTGCAGTACGCCAGGCCTCCTTGTCCATCACGAACTCCGAGAGTTCACCCAAACTCATGTGCATCGAGTTGGTGATGCCATCCAGCCATCTCATCCTTTGTTGTCCCCTTCTCCTCCTGCCCCCAATCCCTCCCAGCATCAGGGTCTTTTCCAGTGAGTCAACTCTTTGCATGAGGTGGCCAAAGTATTGGAGTTTCAACCTCAGCATCAGTGCTTCCAATGAAAACCCAGGACTGGTTGGATCTCCTTGCAGTCCAAGGGACTCTCAAGAGTCTTCTCCTGAACCACAGTTCAAAAGCATCAATTCTTTGGTGCTTAGCTTTCTTCACAGTCCAACTCTCATGTCCGTACATGACCACTGGAAAAACCAAAGCCTTGACTAGATGGACCTTTGTTGGCAAAGTAATGTCTCTACTTTTCAATATGTGTCTAGGTTGGTCATAACTTTTCTTCCAAGGAGTAAGCGTCTTCTAATTTAATGGCTGCAGTCACCATCTGCAGTGATTTTGGAGCCCCCCAAAATAAAGTCTGACACTGTTTCCACTGTTTCCCCATCTATTTCCCATGAAGTGATGGGACCAGATGCCATGATCTTCGTTTTCTGAATGTTGAGCTTTAAGCCAACTTTTTCACTCTCCTCTTTCACTTTCATTGAGAGGCTTTTTAGTTCCTCTTCACTTTCTGCCATAAGGGTGGTGTCGTCTGCATATCTGAGATTACTGGTGTGCGTGGAAGATACTAAAGATGAGGTGATGGGCTTGTTTTGAAGAGGCTGAGGGACCTAAGGTTATGGCCTGCATTAGGTGAGCTGTGATTTAGGAACTGGGTAGAAGCTCAGAGATGGAGGACAGATTCAGTTTTATACTTGTTCATCCAGAAAACTGCTCTGAGGTCTGGTAGTAAGCATTTTCAAAACGTCCTACTTTCTGCTGTGCTAATTGAAACTCAGTTTTGAGATCTGGGAAGCCTTTGTCTCAGTTGTGAAATACGAGAGCAAACCTTCATTTAGCATTTTAACAGAAGAATTGGTAAGTGATGACCTCAGGTCAGGGAGGAGGAAGCAGCGTCCATGCAGGCAGGATCTAGACTGCCTGGCATGAATCTAGGTGCTGCTGTGTAGTAGCAGCGTGACCTTGAGAAGACTGTGTGGCCTTTCTGTGCTTCCTCTCTCCATTTGTAGCATGGGGAGAATACCAGTAGCTGTGTCAGAAGTTTGCTTTGAAGAGTGGTGGCTTGTAAATGCTCCATAATTATGGTGGTAGTAGTTCTTGTTGGTAGTAATAAAGGAGTAACAAACCAGTCTGAGCTAGACTTCCAGCACTTCTAGAACTCTTCTACCTTAAACTGACCTTCCTTCCTTTGTTCTGGCCTACACTCCCTTCTGACCCTGATCCCTGGTGTCTGATTCCCTTGGGTCTCTTGTTTTACTTTCCTGCTCCAGTGGCCCTCCTGCATGGGTTAGTCCAGTCCAGTTGCAGGATTGGGGTGCCCATATCAGCTGTGCCCCAAATGGCTTTGCAGTCCTCTCCCATTCCTGCAGACTCTCCACTAAGCCTCACCATCCCCCCAGGCCCCTTATTCTTCCCTGGGGTCTCAACAGGTGCCATCTCTTACCTTCAGAGGCTCCCAGGCATCTTTTCATTTGTGGTCCTTCTGCCCACCCTAAAGGATTACTCATGGACCCTCTGCCTCTGTAGAAAGAGGTGTCCTTTTACCTGTTCGAGTTTTTAATCCACCTCCTTCCTTCTTACGGAAAACATCTCCTCCAGTTCCTCAAGGTCATGACTTGACACACTGTCTCAGACTCTCCTTTTTGCTCCTTTTCTGCTGCCTGTAAAGAAACACTCTGTTTTCAATCATGTAAAAAAAATTCCAGGGAATTTCCTGGCAGTGCAGTGGTTAGGACCCCACGCTTTTACTGCTGGGGACCGGCCCAACCCTAGATTGGAGAACTTAAGAGATCATGTGCCACACAGTGCAGCTGGAAAAAATAATTCAAAAAGGCAAAGAAAAATTTCTTCCCCTCATGCTGAAGGTGAACTCCCTTACCCTTAAAGCTCAGGTTGAGCTTCTAGAAAGAGCAAACTGAGCTGTTTCTGCTCCTCAGCCCAGGGACTCTAGTCTTTCCTTCTGGTCTATGAGAGACTGCTCCCTCCAAGGCCACAAAGATCTCCCACCGAATGGTGTTTCTTCTCCCTCCAAGGCCACAAAGATCTCCCACCGAATGGTGTTTCTTTCCCGTTTTACTGTATTTATTTATTTTTTCATTTTATGTACGATGTGTGTATATGTTTAGGATTTTAAGTTTACTTCAAGAGAATATGGAGAAAGAGGTAGCAAAGCAAAACAAGAGGACAGTTTAAAAAAAATTCCAAGTTGCTTCCTAAGTCAGCAATTAAAGATTTTCCATATGTTCTTATGTGAACTTCTAAGTGGCCCAATTTGTCTTGAGTTTTTCTCAATTCTCTTTCGAAAGATTCTTCTTAGGTTGTTTCTTTTTTCATTTATTTATTTTTATTTTTTTTTTACTGTGGTAAGAACACTTAAAATGAGAATTACCCTCTTAACAAAGTTTTAAGTGTACAATGCAGTATTGTTAACTAAGGGCACAGTGCTGTACAGCAAATATCTGGAATTTATTCATCTGGCATAACTGAAACTTTATCCCCATTGAATAGCAGCTGCCCATTTCTCCCTGCCTCTGGCTCCTGGAAACCACCATTCTGCTCTCTTTCTGTGAATTTGACTATTTTAGATAATCTCATATAAGTGGAATCATGCAGTAATTGTCCTTCTGTGACTGGCTTATTTCACTTGGCTTTATGTCTTCTTGAGAGTCCCTGGGACAGCAAGGAGATCAAACTAGTCAATTTTAAAGGAAATCAACCCTGAATATTGATTGGAAGGACTGGTGCTGAAGCTGAAGCTCCAATACTTTGGCCACCTGATGAGAAGAACTGACTTCATTTGAAAAGACCCTGATGCTGGGAAAGATTGAAGGCAGGAAGAGAAGGGGACAACAGAGGATGAGATGGTTGGATGGCATCACTGACTTAGTGGACATGAATTTGAGCAAGCTCCAGGAGATAGTCAAGGACAGGGAAGCCTGGTGTGCTGCAGTCCGTGGGGTTGCAAAAAGTCGGACACAAGTTAGTGACTGAACAGCAACAACGACAACAATGTCTTCTAGGTCCATTTTTGTTGTCCTTTATGGTGAGATTTCCTCCTTTTTAAAAAAGCTGAATGGGATCTGATTATATGTACATGTCACATTTCTTTATCTGCTCAAAGATCAGAACATTTGTTCCCCTGGCTTGGCTACTGTAAATAATGCTGCGAAGAGTGTGGCAGTGCAGAAGCTCCTATTTCAGTTCTTTTGGCTAGACACCCAGAAATGGGGTTGCTGGATCATGTGGTAGTTCTATTCTTGTGTGTGTGTGTGTTTTAAGAAACCTCTATACTATTTTCCATAGTGGCTGCACCATTTTACATTTCCTTCCTATTTCACTTGCTCTCCCCTGAAGCATCTCACCTAGCTGACTGCTCATTCATTCTGGAAACTCTTTCTTCTGTGTTCCAAGCTAGAGTCCTGGGTTCTCTTCCTAGTTCCTCATGGAGTAGATCCAGTTGCTCAGTGGGTATTTCCACTTGAAGCTCCTCTGCTTATTTACTTCTATCACTACATGTTCAAAACATATAGTATTGTCTTCTCCATACAAGTACATCAGTTCAGTTCAGTTCAGTCGCTCAGTCGTGTCCGACTCTTTGCGACCCCATGAATCACAGCACGCCAGGCCTCCCTGTTCATCACCATCTCCTGGAGTTCACTCATGGAGTCCATGATGCCATCCAGCCATCTCATCCTCGGTTGTCCCCTTCTCCTCCTGCCCCCAATCCCTCCCAGCATCAGAGTCTTTTCCAATGAGTCAACGCTTCGCATGAGTTGGCCAAAGTACTGGAGTTTCAGCTTCAGCATCATTCCTTCCAAAGAAATCCCAGGGTTGATCTCCTTCAGAATAGACTGGTGGATCTCCTTGCAGTCCAAGGGACTCTCAAGAGTCTTCTCCAACACCACAGTTCAAAAGAAAAGTACATTAGTGTATATGCTAATATATGCTAGGTCCCCTGTAACAAAACACCACACACTGGGTGACTTAAAAGGAGAAATTCATTGTCTTACTGTTCTGGAGGCTGGAACTCCAAGAGGAGCGTCAGCAGGGTTGCTCTTCCTGAGGGCTGTGAGGGTCTGTCTGTTCCGTGCTTCTCTTATAGATTCTGGTGGTTTGCTGGCGATCTCTGGTGTTCCCTGGCTTCTCCAAAGCATCACTCTAATCTCTGTCTTCATGTTATGTTTTTGTCTCCAAATTTCCTTTTTCTTTTTTTTTTTAAAGGACAACAGCCACATGGGACTAAGGTCCACCCTAAAGACTTCATTTTAACTTGATTACCTTTGTAAAAAGACCCCGCATCCTAATATGGTCATGTTCTTAGGTACTTGGGGTTAGGACTTCCACATATGTTTTGCTGCTGCTGCAGCTGCTAAGTCGCTTCAGTGGTGTCCGACTTTGTGCGACCTCATAGACGGCAGCCTACCAGGCTCCTCCGTCCATGGGATTTTCCAGGCAAGAGTACTGGAGTGGGTTGCCATTGCCTTCTCCGCGTATGTATTGAGAGTGAGGCAAAATTCAACCCATAGCACCATTCAAACTGATTTTTTTTTCCAGAAATTTTTCATCTCAGTGAATGGCACCAGTGTTCACATGTTCTTCATGCAGACACCTGGGCATCATCCTCATCAACTCACTTGCACTTCTGTTAACTTAGCGTCCAGAGCTTACAGAATTTGGAGGCACAATTTTGAAATAGGAACTATAGGATCCAACAGGTTTACAAAGGGATCGGTGATCCATGACTCTCAAATGGCTCACAACCTCTGCTGTATATCTTTTTTTTTTTCTTTAAAGTGTCTACCACCTTGGTACATATATAATACATATGTAAGAATTTAAAAAATTACAGAAAGCATAAAAATATAATTAATAATTAACCTATTATTCAATTACTCAGAATCAGTTACTGTTTTGGTTATTTCTTCATGTAGTTTATACCTTCATGTACTTTATTTTTTTTTACTAGTTTGATCCTACAGTATGTATGGTTTTTGAATCCATCTTTTAAAATTCATTATTAGATAATATGTCCCCATATCTTCACAAACTTCATGACTAGTTTTAAATGATGCATATTATTTCATCAAATGGATAGTCAGTGGTTGACTTAGATATTTTATTATTATCCCATTGGCAAATATGCAGTTGTTGCTGTTTTTTGACTTTTTATAAATAATATTACAACAACCTTTGCTTTTGGACTCAGTTTTTTTCAGAATTCAAATATGAGTCAGCTAAGGATGAAGAAAAAAGATGGACATGGTGTCTCTAAGCAGATTATTAGTGTAAATTGAAGAAACAATTAAGCTTACCTAAGTTAACTAATATCTTAGGCATTAATTGTGAATAGTTACTTTGTGATTTAAAAGTTACTCTTAAATTGCTGAGGTAGATAACAGGATTCTCTGGTCAACTTTTTGCTCCTTAATGATTCTTTGTAGTCTATAACAGGGCTGTACAATATAACTTTTTGTTGTTTACTGATTCAGTTGCCTCTGACTCTTTGTGACCCCTGAACTGCAGCAGGCCAGGCTTCCCTATCCTTCACCATCTCCTGGAGTTTGCTTGAACTCATGTCCATTGAGTCAGTGATGCCATCTAATCATCTCATCCTCTGTCATTGCTTTCTCCTCTTGCCCTCAATCTTTCCCAGCAAACGGGTCTTTTCCACTGAGTCAGCTCTTCACGTAGGGTGGCTAAAGAATTGGAGCTTCAGCTTCAGCATCAGTCCTTCCAATGAATATTCAGGACTGATTTCCTTTAAAACTGACTGGTTTGATCTCCTTGCTGTTCAAGGGACTCAAAAGTTTTCTCCAGCACCACACTTCGAAAGCATCAGTTCTTCAATGCTCAGCCTTCTTTACGGTCTAACTCTCACATCCATACATGACTACTGGGAAGACCATAGCTTTGACTGTATGTACCTTTGTTGGCAAAGTGATGTCTCCAGCTTTTAATATGCTGTCTAGGTTTGTCATAGCTTTTCTTACAAGAAGCAGGCGTCTTTTAATTTTGTGGCTGCAGTCACCATATGCAGTGATTTTGGAGCCCAAGAAAATAAAATCTGCCACTGTTCCCACTTTTTCCCCATTTTTTGTCATGGAATGATGGGAACCAATGCCGTGATTTTAGTTTTTTGAATGTTGAGTTAAGCCAGCTTTTCACTCTCTTCTTTTATGTGTATCAAGATGCTCTTGGGATGATGGAAATGTTCTTTATCTGACCTCTCTAATATGAACCAGTTAGCCACATACGACTATTGAGCACTTGAAATGTGGTTAGTCCACCTAAGGAACTGAATTTTTAATTTTATCTATTTTTAATTGACTTAAATTTAAATTGCTATTTGTGGTTAGTTATTACTGTATTGGATAGTGCGGTTCTATCAAGATAATAACTAAACTCTTCTATGTGCTGTGCTTAGTTAGTCATGTCTGACTCTTTGCAACTCCATGGAATGTAGCCCAACAGGCTCCTCTGTCCATGGGGATTCTCTAGGCAAGAATACTGGAGTGGGTTGCCATGCCCTCCTCCAGGGGATCTTCCCAACCCAGGGATCGAACCCAGGTTTTCTGCATTGCAAGCAAATTCTTTACCAACTGAGTGCAGGGAAGCCCAAGAATAAACACTTTTATAGTGCTTATCTTTTACTAAATACTCCAAGTGCTTTACACATAAATGTGTGTAATCCTCACAGTGAATTTAACAACTAGTCTTCCAGTTACTTTGCTATATTAAAAAATTGCCACAAAACTTTGTGGCTTAAAACAATCAGTGCCAAAGAATTTGGAGCCACATTTTGAAACCATTGTAGAAAGGTACAATCATTTTGATTCCATTTTACAGATGAGGAAACTGAGCACAGAGCAGGTAAAAAACTTATTCAACGTGACATGCCTAGTTAGTGGCCAAGGAAGGATTTATGCTAGGCAGTCTGACCTTTCAGCTACAGTGCATCTCTGTAATTCATGTTTCACTAATTTAGAGTCATATCTTCTCAGCTTTTTCCATGGTGTGGTAGTTATGAGATTAAATGACTGACACCTGTCTGTATATCACAAACTGTGAATTCATAGTGTTTTCAAGGGTTTCCTAGAGGTCAAATTAATGATAAACACACATTCTTAACCACCTGATTCAGGAGGAGCTGCCTGGCTTCAATTTTGAGCACCCTGCTTTTATTCCTGTTTCTGCTGCTTCCTAAAGAGAATTTATCACTTCCAGATTGAAACTGACTATGATTCTGAGTAGAACTCTTTCAGTCTTAACATGTTGCCCGCTTTATCTATTCCTGTTGCATGGAATATGTTTTTCAAAAGGAATTAGTAAATAAAATGCTTAGAATTACTAAATTACTAAGGGAGTTAAATATTTCTGGTTTTTACTGAAATTAGGTCTTGATGTTAAGTCTTGATGTTTGCATAAATTTAGGGGAGTGTGTGTGTGTACTCTTTTTTATTCATTCATCCATTTATTAATTATATTCTTGGGAGAGAAATCAGAATAAATATGTAGCTTATCCCCAGACTCTAGAAGTTTCATGATAATATAAAGAGTGCCACCTTTTACAGAACCTGAGAAACCAGCAGTTTCTTTTCATGGGCAAAGATAATGGTTATTTCCATCTGAAAGTGAGGGACCCCTTTGTCCTGTGCTTTCTGTTTGATAATTTTGCTGCAGTGATGAAATGTGGTCATTTCACACCTGGTATTTGTCCTCATGTGATCATTACAATACAGTTTTTTTTCTCCCCACCAAAATACTCTCGAGAGAATTTATAGTTAAATGCATCTGGAGTCCCAGTTTCTGGTTTTCTTAAGCAATATGTGTAAATATCTGTGATGCAGAAAACCTCATTGTATCACTTCAGAATCTGAGTACCCCAAATAACAAGACTACATTTCAGTAAAACCCCACATTTTCCTTTAGTCCTCGTCCTTCCTGACCCCCTCCTTTGTGTGATAACTCCCTTTTCATCTTGTGTATGTGACTTGATACTTGGCTGATTTTCCGCACAGTGGCTCTTTCTCCATTATCTTAACTGGCAGAATCTTATGATTGTACTAGCTGGGCTCACTGTTTCTCCCTCTCACTCCTTCATGGAGGCGACTCAGTTCCGTGTATATCCTGGCGTACTCGTGGGCCCAGATATCCCACTGCTTCTGGTGTAGGTCTACGTGGAACTTTGACTTGTCCAGAAGCAAATGGCTCCTTCTCCCCCATAGATGCCCCCTTCCCAGCTGCACTATTTCTGAACTCATAAAATAGGTCCCCACGGTTCCTATTTCTTTTAGTGCCCCATGCATACCTTCTCCCAGTCTCTCATGCCTGCCCAGGTGTTCACTTGTTTAGCCCCTGTTTCCAGCATTATCCTACAGGCTCCAAGTTGGCACTGGTCATGCTCTCCTGTTTTCCACTCTCTATCCAGCTCCCAGCTGGTGCTTTTCATATAACAGTCATGCCATAAATGATAATTTGGGGTGGTAAGCAAATACGCAAATGCACGTGCTTCCATTTTTATATGTGTGCTCTTAGGCCAAAACCTGATGCGTCCTGGATTTGTCTTTTTTCGTGCACTAGATCAGTCAGCTTACTAAATCTTTCTGGGACATATGCTCCATGAGGACAAGGGTCTTTGTTTTGCTCAGTGGTAAGTCACAAATGCCTAAAACAGTGCTTGCCATGAAGTTGAGCATGTGCTTTGTTGTAGAAATGGTTCTAGATGTTTTATGTGTATTCATTTATTTCATCTTCATAACAAGCCCCGAGGGGTTGGTTGGCTACTATTAGTAAGTCTGTTCATCAGAAACCAAGGCATGGAGATTAAGTCATCGTCCAGAGTAACACGGCTGCAAAATGGTGGAGCTGGGACTTGACCCCAGGTCTCCTGAGTCTGTGCTTTTAACCACTAAGGACTCTGCTATGATACCACCTAGTGATGGTGTGTGTACTGTGTGGACCCTTTGCTGAAACTGTGCATTCACTCCACACTGTATAGATAATCTCACAGATGAAGAAGCAGAGGCTGGCTTGGAGAGCTAAAAAAAATTACCCCAAGGGGGCCCAGATTATGAGTAGCAGGGTCAAGAAAGGAACTCAAGCCCATGTGCCTGTTCTGCCCGACCGGCCAGCCTCTGCCTGGCCTGTGGTTTTGGAAACAGACTCACATTTAACAGGAACATTTCCCAAGGTTGTCAGATGTTCCTTGTCTGCAGTAGACATCTGATGCGGCTGTGTATGTTTCTTCCTCAGATCATAGTGGCAGCCACCCGTTACCCTCCAAAACCGAGACAACGCCCTCACCCACAAACAACACTGGGAATGGACACCCGGAATACATCGCGTATGCCCTTGTCCCTGTGTTCTTCCTCATGGGTCTCTTTGGCGTCCTCATTTGCCACCTGCTTAAGAAGAAAGGCTATCGATGTACAACAGAAGCTGAGCAAGACGTTGAAGGAGAAAAGGTTGAAAAGATAGGTAAGAATCTGGATTATTTTTTTTGTGGGAATGTGAGTGCAGATAATTTTTAATAAGAAATGAGTCATGTATGTTTTCTGTCTCTGTAAAGCAAGTGATCCATCTTTTTTCATCAAAATATATTTGATGTAATAACATTATGTAAACTTAAAGTGTGCAACACATTATTCTGGTGCATTTATATATTGTAATATGATGGCTATTGTAGTGATGTTTAACACCTCTATCACATAATTGTCACTTGTTTTTAGGGTAAGAGTCATTCAGTTCTAGTCTCTCTATAAGTTTAATAATTATAGTACAGAAAAGGCAGAGGAACCAGTGATCAAATTGCCAACATCTGTTGGATCATAGCAAAAGAGAACTCCAGAAGAACATCTATTTCTTCTCATTGACTACTTGATCAGTGGATCTTCTTTATTCATTCGTTCCTTGATGGACTTTAGGATGTTTCCATATCTTGGCTAGTTTGAATAATTCTGCAGTAAACACAGGAGTACGTATATCTTTCCACTTTCACTTCCTATTTTCATTTCCTTTGGGTATATATCCAGAAATGGAATTGCTGGATCATATGATAGATCTTTTTTAATTTTTTGAGGAACATCCATATTGTTTTCCATAGAGGCAGTGCCAATTTACATTTCCACCAAGTGTACACAAGGGTTCCCTTTTCTCTACACCCTCACCAGCACTTTTACAAAATGATCCACCTTAAAGGCAAATGCTATGGTGTAGCATCATTGTAAATATTATAGGAATCACACCTAGAGTTAGAAGCTTTGCTTTCATTTATTAAATAACTGCAAAGTCATTTACTTTTATTTACCTTGTGGCCTTGGGCAAGTTTAATATGCTCTAAATCACTGCTATGTTTAATTTGACTTAAATGTAATTTTATTAATTTAATTAAAATTTTAATTTAAATGAGGACAATAATCTTTACCTTGTAAGAGTATTGTGAAATTAGAGAGAAGATACATTTGGTGTTTGTCACAAATGGCACTCAGTATATATTAACCCTTGGGCTTCCCTGGCTCAGAGGGTAAAGCATCCACTTGCAGTGCTGGTAGACACAGCAGACTGGGGTTGGATCCTTGGGTCGGGAAGATCCCCTGGAGAAGGACGTGGCTATACACTCCAATATTCTTGCCTGGGAAATCCCATGGACAGAGGAGCCTGTTGGACTACAGTCCATAGGATCACAAAGAGTCAGACACGACTAAGCAACTTTCACTTTTTTCATATAGTAACCCTTACTATTGCTGTTTAATTAGATTCTAATAAGTACAATAGGAAAACTGAATAGGTCTCACCATTTTGGTGCTGCTACTTTTGCTTGTGGAGTTAATCTTTAAAAATCTATTTGATTGTGCAAAAGTAATTGTGATTTTACATTGTTGAACTTTGCCATTTGATATTAGAATACTTTCTTCAACATGGTTATATTATACATCATTTTAATGTGTATGTTTTATATTTTTTGCTAATGAATTCTCACTTGCTGCTTATTTTATATGTATTTTAGACTATGGTAATGATGTTAGACTGGAGAAGCAATGGCACCCCACTCCAGTACTCTTGCCTGGAAAATCCCATGGATGGAGGAGCCTGGTAGGCTGCAGTCCATGGGGTCGCTAAGAGTCAGACAAGACTGAGTGACTTCACTTTTACTTTCATGCATTGGAGATGGAAACGGCAACCCACTCCAG
>SJYC01066440.1:0-16227 GCA_006408675.1 Madoqua kirkii | reverse complement strand
CTGTCCAGGTGAAGGCAAATAGGGGCTGTGAAGAGTGGTGTAGAGGTATAGTAAAGAAAGCATCTCTGAGGTCCAATACCATGAAGTAGAGTGTGTCAGGGGGAATATGTGAGAAAAGTGTATAGGGATTAGTGGCCATGGGGTGTCATGGGAATTGTGGCCTCATTGAGCTTGTGAAGATCTTGGACTAGATGCCAGGAGTGGATGTCCCTTTTTGACTACCAGTATGCAGGTCAAGAAGCAATAGTTAGAACTGGACATGGAACAACAGACTGGTTTCAAATAGAAAAAGGAGTACGTCAAGACTGTATATTGTCACCCTGCTTATTTAACTTATGCAGCGTACATCATGAGAAACGCTGGGCTAGAAGAAACACAAGCTGGAATCAAGATTGCTGGGAGAAATATCAATCACCTCAGATATGCAGATGACACCACCCTTATGGTGGAAAGTGAAGAGGAACTAAAATGCCTCTTGATGAAAGTGAAAGTGGAGAGTGAAAAAGTTGGCCTAAAGCTCAACATTCAGAAAACAAAGAGCATGGCATCTGGTCCCATCTCTTCATGGGAAATAGATGGGGAAACAGTGGAAACAGTTTCAAATTTTATTTTGTGTGACTCCAAAATCACTGCAGATGGTGACTGCAGCCATGAAATTAAAAGACCCTTACTCCTTAGAAGAAAAGTTATGACCAACCTAGATAGCATATTCAAGAGCAGAGACTACTTTGCCAACGAATGTCTATCTAGTCAAGGCTATAGTTTTTCCAGTGGTCATGTATAGATGTGAAAGTTGGACTGTGAAGAAGGATGAGTGCTGAAGAATTGATGCTTTTGATCTGTGGTGTTGGAGAAGACTCCTAAAAGTCCCTTGGACTGCAAGGAGATCCAACCAACCCATCCTGAAGGAAATTAGTCCTAGCATTTCTTTGGAAGGAATGATGCTAAAGCTGAAACTCCCAGTACTTGGCCACCTCATGCAAAGAGTTGACTCATTAGAAAAGACACTGATGCTGGGAAGGATTGGGGGCAGAAGGAGAAGGGGACGACAGAGGATGAGATGGCTGGATAACATCACTGACTCAATGGACGTGAGTCTGAATGAACTCTGGGTGTTGGTGATAGACAGGGACACCTGGTATGCTGTGATTTATGGAGCTGCAAAGAGTTGGACATAACTGAGCGACTGAACTGAACTGAACTGAACTAATAGAAGTAGTATGCAGAGAACAGATAGGCCACAAAAGGCTGGGTTTGAGCAGTTGGGAGATTATTGTTTTAAGTCCTTGTTGGGATTCTATGATCAGGGTATACTGAGTTTGGGTTATTATCTGAAAGGGATTTTTAAAAAAAACTTGTATGGGGGAATGGTGTCAGGCTACTGATGGGGTTTTGGTGTCCCAGGCCTGAGGATCTATCAAGGGAAAGTCAGGAGGCAGGTTTTGGGAGTGAGGGCTGGCTAAGGGTTCGGGTGCTATTTGGATGCAAAAGATTAATATAGGATCTAAGAATGGGAAGTTTATAAAAGTTTGTAGCTTAACCAGAAGTTCTCATCTCATAAAGTTATTGGGCACTGAGGAACTACTATAAAAGAATGTGTTTGTGTTGCCTTTGGGAAGATCCCCTGGAGAAGGAAATGACAGCTCACTACAGTACTCTTGCCTAGAAAAATCCCATGCAAAACTCCTCCATCCATGGGGTCACAAAGAGTTGGACATGACTTCACTTTCACTTTCACCAAAGGAACAATGGAGAAGAGGGGTTATTTTGGGATAAAAAGGGATGCCTGAGGACCCTTTGATGGCCACTTCTGAAGGCTGGAGAGGGCACTTAAAGGAGGTTAAAAGTGAAAAGGCTGCTCCAGTGTCTATTAGGAATGAGACTTTGTGCTGGCCACCATGCCCATTACTCGAAGTTCTGAGTCCATTTGTATGGGGTGGACTTGAGGTCTGGAGCTTGGGCTCTGTCACTGGAATAACTCAGGCACAATTGGATCATCTCTCACCTCATCTGAGGAACCATGGTCTCAGGTGCCAGGGCCCCCCTGAGTCTGGTTCCCGGCCCATTGTTGTTGGGCCTGGGCTAGACCCTAAGATTTGGTGGGTAGTGTCTGAGGACAATCCATTTTCTAGTGGCCCCATTGTTTGCAGGTGGGGCAGGGTTTGGTGGGTGTCTGGGATGGGGGCAGAACTTAGCCCACTGTCCCATTTGGTTACATCTGAAGCAGAGGCCTGGAGGGTTAGGTCCCAAATATGTAGGCCAAAGTTGATGGGCCATAGTGTTTGAATTGCTTTTCTTGGATAGCTGCAGTGAATAAAGCATATTTGGCCTTTCTTTGTTTTTCTTTTTTCCTTCTTCCTCCCTATTGCTGAAAACTTTAAAGGCAAATTCTAGGAGATCTTGCTGAAGGGTTTTGGGGCCTTTCTCTAACTGGCATAGTTTTTAATGAATATCGGGGGCTGACTGGCTTATGAACTAGATATGTAGGTACAGAAGTCTGGAGGGGGTGGAAATATCTAGATTAGTGTATTTTTGGATTGCTTCAGTAAGCCATAAAAGAAAAAGGGCAGGATTTTCATCTTTTTGTTGAAAAAGATGAAAATCTTTAGCATTCCTTCTAATAAACAGGTGGTCATATGATGCAGGTACCAGATGCCGGCATCACATGCTTGATATGTCCACTGTGGCTCAGTTAAAGGGACTGTATCCTCAGCCACAGATTAGTCCTATATTGGTTATAGAGCTGATCAGCACGAGTCTGGGGGCTGCCTACCATATCCGTTCTTTTTCATCAGGGGTTAAAGTGACATTTAGGATGTAATAAATATCATTTCAGGTTAAATGTAACATTTAACATTTTGTGTAAGGCAGACGAATACTTTTCTATATCTGGTAGGATTTTCTGAAAAAGATCTCAATTTTCTTCAATTTGGCTCGTATCAGAAATTGAGAAAGGCTCAATTTCTCAGTTGAGTGGGCTGATGTAGTGCCTTCTGGTCCCGCTAACTCTTTGAGAGGAAAAATGTGTTTGCTTCAGGTCCTGGCTAATGGAAGGAGAGGCAGGTATGTGGAAATTTCTCTTTTGGGGTTTTGGAGTCATCACTTCCTGTTTTGGAGGAGGAAGGGCTAGAGAATGGGGTCTTATCTCCAGAAGCCTTCTCTCCAGGGCTGTAGGGAGGAGACTCATCTGCCAGGTCAAAATCGGGGGCTGGGGGTTTAGAGGGCCTTATAGGGGCTTTAGATTTGGATCCTTTTGTAATAGAGAAGGAGAGAGAGCAGAGGAGGATTTGATAGGCAGAACAGTCCTTGCAGAAAGAAGGACAGCTTCTAAGGTCCCAGAAGGCTTGAATATAGGGGACCTCCGACCATTTGCCATTCCATTTGAGGAAGTTTGTGAGATCTGATAAAATATTGAAATTGAAAGTCCTGAACTCAGGCCAGCAGTTTTGGTTATCCAGTTTGTATTGAGGCCAAATTTTAATGCAAAATGACTCGAGCTTATGAACCTTGAGATCGGTCAAGGGTAGAGGTTGAGGGAGAGTCCTCAAACAGGCCAAGGGAGAGTCCTGTGGGATGGATTGGCTTGACCCTATAGCAAATGGCTATGACATAGTGACTGTCCGGTTAAGAGAAAAGATCATCACTTAATCTTTTGACCAGGCAAAGTGTGAGAGACTCTGAAGGAGGGAGGGGCATCCCTCAAGTACCTCCCCAAAGGGCTTTTTGGCCAGA
Source organism: Madoqua kirkii (assembly GCA_006408675.1). Taxonomy (NCBI): domain Eukaryota; kingdom Metazoa; phylum Chordata; class Mammalia; order Artiodactyla; family Bovidae; genus Madoqua; species Madoqua kirkii. The sequence goes on along the minus strand of SJYC01066440.1, from coordinate 12,495 downwards.
GGCTTCCCCCAGAACCCAGAAAGGACGATAGTCTATTGCATCCTAGAGTACCATCCGAGCTTACCTGGGCTACTGGATCAGACAAAAAATTCATGGTGGATGGAGGGAGGTTGAATGACAAAAAACCTCTATCCTGGATTTGGTCAGTCTTGTGGAAAAGAAAGTACAGAGGAGAGAGAGAGAGAGACCAATATTCCTCGGGGTATATGGAAAACCAATAAAGCCCTTACATAGGACCACTCTCGAAGGCACAGGGCATCCTCTTGAGGAGGTCTTGAAAGCCCAGGTGGGAAAGTGAGCTTGGCAGGCTTCCATGCTTCCAAGAGCTGGCCGTGGAGGAAGAGAAGGAACCTCAGCCTCCCGGGTTTTGGCACCAGAAAATGTAGGGTAAGGGAATTAGAGAAGGCAAAGTTTGGAAAAAAAAACGAGACTGGCACTTTACAGTAACAGATCACCTATAATAAGGCAAGAAGGGGCAACAGTCAGATTAGTGAGCTGCTGCACTAACCCAAGAAAAGAGTAAGTATATATAGGCATATATTTGGAAGTCTACTGTCTTAAGGGGGCCTATTCTCCAAGGTTGTTCGGGTTAGTTATCTTTTAAACAGCTGAGGCAAGGAATTCTGCAGATCATGTAAGCAATATTAATGTCCATTCTTTTCCCCTCTCTTTGGGTGAGGGAATTTTTACTTTACATAGAATAGTGGGGAGGACCCAGAGGGGAGTTTTAACTCTAGGCCATTTTGAGCCTTGTAACTTTCCTTCACATATACCCAACATAAGAGCACCTCAATACATAAGACAAATGATAACAAATATAAAATGGAAAGTTGACAATAACACAATAATAGTGGGGAACTTATACCAAGGGACAGATCATTCAGGCAGAAAATAAATAAGGTAATAAAAGCTTTAAGTGACATTTTAAACCAGATAGACTTAGTTGATATTTAGGGGACATTCCCCCTGAAAGCAAAAGAATACACTATCTACTCAAGAGCATATGGAACATTCTTCAGAATATACCACCTGTTGGGACATATATCTAACCATGGAAAATTTCAGAAAATTAAAATATAATAAAGTGTATTTTCCTATCACAACACTATGAGTTTAGAAATCAATTACAGTAGGAAAAAAGGTTGTAAAAAATACAAAAACATGGAGGCTAAACAGTGTTCTGTAAACAACTAGATCAGCAAAGAAATGAGAGACAAAATTTTAAAATACATAGAAATAAATGACAATGAAAACAAAATGACTCAAAACCTATGAGATGAAGCAAAATCAGTTCTATTGGGGAAGTTTATAGCAATTTCATCTCACCTCAGGAAACAGAAACATTAAAAAAAAAATAGAAATAGAAATGAAGAAAACAATAAAGAGCAATAAAATTAAAACTTGGTTATTTGAGAAGATAAAATTGATAAATCTTTAGTCAGACTCCTCAATAAATAAAAAGGGGTCTGAAATTAATAAAATTATAAATAAAAAGGAGAAATTTCAACTGAAATATGTACAATTTCTATGTAGAAAAATACATAGAAATATATGTTTATAAGACTACTGCAAGCAATTATATGCTAATAAATTAGACAACTGGAAAACCATGGACAAATTCTTGGAGTGGTACAACATTCCATAGTATAATAAGGAAGACTTAGAGAATACAAACTGACTAATCACAATTAGTGAAATTTAAACTGTAATTTTAAATCTTCCAACAAACAAAAGTCCAGGACCTGATGGATTCACGAACAAATTCTATCAAACATTTATTAAAAATTTTTTTTGATAGATCACCTATAGTCTGTTTCTTAAATATTTATCAATTTACTTGCTTACTTATTTTTGGCTGCCCTGGGTCTTCATTGCTGCATGTAGATGAGAGAGTTAAAGCTTAGGCAGGTTGATAGGCAGTCCAAGGTCCTTTAAGGAAGGGATAAACATTCTCACTCATAGTTTCCTTAAGCTTTGTGCAATAATGTATCTTGCCCAAGAACTGGCCTTCCTTTAGTTCTAGAGCTAATGATTACACAGCAGAGATGTTTTACTCATGAGTATGCTTTTCTTAGGCTCTATGTTAATGATTATAATTGTAATAGATCTTGCCTTGGAACGTGTTTCTCAGCAACAATAACTCACCAAGAAAAACATTGCCCTGGAACATTTTCCTTCTGGATAATCTTGCACTGAAATTATCTCAGGATGTACGCCTTGGGAAAGGGTCTGGTAAAACTTTTTACAGCCTTGTACAGCTTTGAGGTATTCTTTTTATCTTTTCTCAGTATCCAGTTGAAAAGTATATAATGCTCTGCTTAAACTAATGAGGCAGGTACTCTTTCTACCCCTTTCTGATGTCTATATCAGAAACTTTCTTTGTCCTTTTACTTTAAATAAAAATCTTTGCTGCACACAAAGATCTTTGTGTGCATCAAAGATCTGCGTGACCGAGAGTATGTCTTTGGTCCCAGAGTTAAATCTTCCCCTTTGGAGACCACAAATTTGGCACTGAACACTGTAAGCCATTACTTTCTCTAGTTGCAGTGAATGGGGCTACTCTCTAGTTATGATATGCAGGTTTCTTATTGTGGTGGCTTCTCTTTTTCAGAACATAGGCTCTACTGCACACAGACTTCAGTAGTTGTGGTTCACAGGCTTATACTTGTAGTTCATGGGCTCCAGAAAAGAAGCCCAGAAGTTGTGGTATGGGCTTAGTTACCCTCATGGCCTGTGGAATCTTTCTGGACCAGATCAAACTCATGTCCCTGCATTTTCTGGTGTATTCCAACCACTGGACTGTTAGCGAAGCCTTATCAAACATCTTGTTAAATATTAGAGTAGAGCTAATACTTATCATTCTCAAATTCTTCCAAAACATTGCAGAGGGAGTAACACTCCCAAGTTACTTGTACAAGGCCACCATCACTCTGATATCAAAACTAATATATATTTTTTTAAAAAAAGAAAGAAAATTACAGACCCGTATCACTGACAAACATAAATGCAAAAATCCTCAAAAACAAAACAAAAAACACCAACTAGCACATACACTCCAATAACATATTAAAAGGATCATATACACAATGATCAAGATAGATTTAATCAAGGAATGCAAGGCTTCTTCAATGTAAGCTAATCAATCAATGGGATATACCATATTAACAAAGAATAAAAACCATATGATTATCTCAATAGGCACAGAAAAAGCTCTTGACAAGATTAAATGACTATTCATGATTTTTAAAAAAGCAAACAATTGTCCAGAAATCAAGCATAGAGGGAACCTAGCTCAAAATAATGAAAGATGTTTACAACAAACCCACAGCAAACATCATTTTCAATGGTGAAAAACAGAGCATTTCTCCTAAGATCAGGAACAAGACAATGATGTGCACCCTTCCCACTCTTATTCAGCATAGTTTTGGAAGTCCTAACTATAGTAATCAGAGATGAAAAAGAAATAAAAGGTATACAAATTAGAAAAGAAAACTATTGTTTGTCATTGAAGAGGACATGGACTACTGGACCTAGCCAATAATTTATTGAAGTTGCAGAATCCAAAATTAGTGGAAGAATCTCTTACATTTATATTCACTAACAATGAGATAGCAAAAGGACAAAGCTACAGATCCCATTTGCCATCAAAACAAAAATAATAAAATACTTAGGAATCAACTTATGTAAGGAAGCAAAAGACCTGCACTCAGAAAACCACAAGACATTGATGGAAGAAATTAAAGATTACACAAAAATATGGATATACCATGTTCTTGGATTGGAAGAATCAATATTTTAGAAATGAATATACTATCCAAAGCAATCTATAGATTCAAGGCAATTCTTATCAAATTACCAATAACATTCATCATAGAATCAAAACAAAAATGTTTATAAATTTATGTGAAAACACAAAAAACCCTGAATTGTCAGTGCAATCTTGAGAAAGACAAACAGAGTTGGAGGAATCAGATACCACAACTTCAAAGTCTACTATAAAGCTACAGTAATCAAGACAATATGGCAATGGCTCAAAAATATAAATATAGAACAATGGTACAGGATGGGAATCCTAGAGATAAATCCACATGCCTATGGCTACTCAAGCCATGCAAATGAACAAGAATGTATAATGGAGAAAAGAAAGACTATTCAATATCAAAACAAAAATGTCTATAAATTTATGTGAAAACACAAAAAACCCTGAATTGTCAGTGCAATCTTGAGAAAGACAAACAGAGTTGGAGGAATCAGGTACCACAACTTCAAACTCTACTATAAAGCTACAGTAATCAAGACAATATGGCAATGGCTCAAAAATATAAATATAGAACAATGGTACAGGATGGGAATCCTAGAGATAAATCCACATGCCTATGGCTACTCAAGCCATGCAAATGAACAAGAATGTATAATGGAGAAAGGAAAGACTATTCAATAAGCAATGCTGAGAAATCTGGACAACTACATGTGAAAGAATGAAATTAGAGCACTATCCAACATGAAACACAAAAATAAACTCAAAATGGAATAAAGGTTTAAATGAGAGACCATACACTATAAAACTCTTAGAGGCAAACATAGGTAAAACACTCTTTGACATAAATCGCAGCAAGATATTTGATGTATTTCTGAATAATGAAAATAAAAACAATAAAAAAACCAAATGTTAACTAAATAAATTTAAGAGGTCTGTACAGCAAAGGAAATCATAAAAAATGAAAAGGAAAACCCATAGAGTGGGAGAAAATATTTGCAAGTAGAACAATGGACAAGGAATTAATCTCCAATTAGTCTCCCAGCATATGGAACTCTCAAAAAGCAAACAACTCACTCAGTAAATGGATGGGAGAACTAAATAAACATCTTTCCAAAGAAAATAATCAGATAGCCAAAAAATGCATGCAAGATACTCAACATCACAAAACATTAGAGAGTGCAAATCAAAAAAATAATGAGGTGTCATCTGACACTTCTCAGAATAGTCATCATCAAAAAATCTGTGAACAATAAATGCTGATGAGGGTGGTGGTGAAAGGGTGACTCTCTTGAACTTTGGAAAGGAATGTAAATTGATATAGCTACTGTGGAGAACATCATGGAGATTCCTTAGAAAACTAAACAAATTACCATATAACCCAGGAATCCCACTATAGGGCACAGGTCTTGAGAAAATATATTTTTTAAAAAAGACCTGTATCCTCAATGTTAATTGCACTATTTACAATAGTCAGAACAAAGAAATAACCTAAATGTCCAATGACAGTTGAACAGATAACAAATATATGGTGGAGGTAGTGGTTTAGTTGCTAAGTCATGTCTGACTCTTTGCGACCCCATGGACTGTAGCCCACCAGGCTCCTCTATCCATGGGATTTTCCAGGCAAGAATACTGGAGTGGATTGCCATTTTCTTATCCAGGGGATCTTCCCAACCCAGGAATAGAACCCAGGTCTCCTGCATTGCAGGCAGATTTTTTACTGACTGAGCTATGTTTCCCTGGTAAAAGATATGGTACATATATACAGTGGAATTGGTGGAGGTAGTGGTTTAGTTGCTAAGTCATGTCTGACTCTTTGCGACCCCATGGACTGTAGCCCACCAGGCTCCTCTATCCATGGGATTTTCCAGGCAAGAATACTGGAGTGGATTGCCATTTTCTTATCCAGGGGATCTTCCCAACCCAGGAATAGAACCCAGGTCTCCTGCATTGCAGGCAGATTTTTTACTGACTGAGCTATGTTTCCCTGGTAAAAGATATGGTACATATATACAGTGGAATATTAGCCACTAAAAGGAATAAAATAGGGTCACTGGTTGAGATGTGGATGTACTTAGAGTCTGTCATATAGAGTGAAGTAGATCAGAAAGAGCAAAACCAATATTGACTATTAATGCATAATGGGGAATCTAGAAAAATTGTAGATAAACCTGTTTCTAAAGCAAGAATTTTAGAAAAGACAGAGGAACCAGAGATCAAATTGCCAACATCTGCTGGATCATTGAAAAAGCAAGAGAGTTCTAGAAAACTGTCTATTTCTGCTTTATTGACTATGCCAAAGCCTTTGACTGTGTGGATCACAGTAAGCTGTGGAAAATTCTGAAAGAGATGGGAACACCAGACCACCTGACCTGCCTCTTGAGAAACCTATATGCAAGTCAGGAAGCAACAGTTAGAACTGGACATGGAACAATAGACTGGTTCCAAATATAAAAAGGAATGCATCAAGACTGTATATTATCAACATGCTTATTTAACTTCTATGCAGAGTACATCATGAGAAACTAGGCTGGAGGAAACACAAGCTGGAATCAAGATTTCTGGGAGAAATATCAAGTTATTAATTAACCTCAGACGCAGACAACACCACCCTTATGGCAGAAAGTGAAGAGCTAAACAGCTTCTTGAAAGTGAAAGAGAAAAGTGAAAAAGTTGGATTAAAGCTCAACATTCAGAGAACTAAGATTGTGGCATCCGGTCCCAACACTTCATGGCAAATAGATGGGGAAATAGAGGAAACAGTGGCTGACTTTTTTTGGTGGTGGTGGGGCCTCCAAAATCACTGCAGATGGTGATTGCAGCCATGAAATTAGAAGACGCTTACTCCTTGGGAGGAAAGTTATGACCAACCTAGACAGCATATTAAAAAGCAGAGACATAATCTTGTCAACAAAGGTCCATCTAGTCAAGGCTATGGTTTTTCCAGTGATCATGTATGGATGTGGGAGTTGGACTACAAATAAAGCTTAGGGCTGAAGAATTGATGCTTTTGAACTGTGGTGTTGGAGAAGACTCTTGAGAGTCCCTAGGACTGCAAGGGTATCCAACCAGTTCATCCTAAAGGACATCAGTCCTGGGTGTTCATTGGAAGGACTGATGTTGAAGCTGAAACTCCAATACTTTGGCCACCTGATGTGAAGAACTGACTCATGTGAAAAGACTTTGATGCTGGGCAAGGTTGAGGGCAGGAGGAGAAGGGTACGATAGAGGACGAGATGGGTGGATGGCATCACTGACTCAATGGACATTGGTTTGGGTAGACTCTGGGAGTTGGTGATGCACAGGAAGGCCTGGCGTGCTGCAGTTCATGCAATTGAAAGGAGTCTGACATGACTAAGTGACTGAACTGAACTGAAAGCAAGAATAGAAATAGTTATAGAGTATAAGCATGTGAACAGAGGGGTGGGTAGGACAAAATAGGGAATTGGGACTGATATACACTATCATGTGTGAAATATATAGCTATTAGGAAGTTGCTATAAAGCGCAAGAATCTAAGCTCTATGCTCTTTGATGACTTAGATGGGTGGGATGGGGGAGGAGTAGGGGGGGTCCAATAGAGAGGGAATATAAGGATGCAGATAGATTTATTCTCTCCATTGTAAAGCAGAAACTAACACAATGTTTTAAAATATATAGATATATATTCCAATAAAAGATAATAACATCAACTAACAAGATATGCAAATATGTATAATTAAAAACTTTGAAGCTTCCATTAGGCAGTGGAAAAAGTAGATCTAAATTCCCCCCACTTAGTCATTTAAGATAAAATCAAGAGAAAGAGAGAGGGAGAGAAAATGAAAGCTTCTAAAATATATACCAAAAATAAGTAGAGGGCCATCTCATGTACAATCTTAATAAGATATAAATTGGTAGTAGTGAATTCACATAGCAGCACATTTAACTTTACAAAAAGTAGCTGCAGGTTTGGTGAAACTTCCTTTAGTGCCTAGAAAGCAGAACCAAAGAAAAAAAGAAAAAATAAATAAACCGAGCAAAAATTTTCTTTTCCAGTTTAAATGGGCCCACCTTAATTGGTAATCACTGTGGATATACCTGAGCTAAAGCTCAGAGGCACTGGAAGAAACTGGAAAGAAATGTGTGAAAAGTGCAAATAAAAACAAAGAACATTGTATAAGCTATTTTTCCCAAAGAATATAAGAGCCAGTGATTATAATATACCTCATTACTTTATGTAACATTACTATCTACAAATTTGTAGTTAAATAATAGTCATGAACCCTTAAGTATGGAGATTAACAAGCCAAAGAATCTTAAAACAGCAACAACAACAACAACAACAACAGTATAATAGTATCTCAATATGTTTATGCTGGTGCAAATGTAATCACAGTTTGCATTGTTGAAATTTGCTGTTTGATATTGAAATACATTTTAAATAAATGTGACTATGCTATATAACGTTTTAATATACATTTTTTACTTTATGTTTTTTGTTAATGACTATCACTTGCTGTTTATTTTATATTTATTTTAGACTAAGAAAATATTGTTAGACAAAAAGAAAATTTGAGCTATTTTCTTATTTGAATTCAAAATGGGTGGTAAAGCAGTGCAGACAGCTTGCAACGTCAACAACATATTTGGTCTAGGAACTACCAATGGACATACAGTGCAGGCGTGGTTTAAAAAGTTTTGCAAAGGAGATGAGAGCCTTAAAGATGAGAAGTGCAGTGGCCAGACATCAGAAGTTGACAATGACCAATTATAGTATCAATGAAGCTGATCCTCTTAAAACTACACATGTAGTTGCAAAAGAATTCAACATCATATGGTCATTTAGCACTTGAAACATATTGGAAAGGTGAAAAAGCTCAGTAAGTGGGTGCCTCATGAGCTGACCACAAACAACAACAAAAAAGATTGTAGTATTGAAGTGTCACCTTCTCTTACTCTATGCAACAACAACAGACCGTTTCTCCATTGGATTGTGATATGCAAACAAAAGTGGATTTTATACAACAAGAGCAATGAAGAGCTCAGTGATTGGACTGAGAAGAAGCTCTAAAGCACTTCCCAAGTCCAAACTTGCACCAAAAAAAGTCATGGTCACTGCTGCTGGTTACTGACCCTCTGATCTACTAGAGCTTTCTGAATCTCAGTGAAACCTTTACATCTAAGAAGTATGCTCAGCAAATTGGTGAGATGCACTGAAAACTGCAAAGTCTGAAGCTGACATTGGCCAACAGAATGGACACAGTTCTCCATGACAACACCCAACTTTACATTGCACAATCAACAAAAGTTGAATGAATTGTGCTTTGAAATTTTGTGTCATCTACTATATTAAGCTGACTTATCACCAACTGACTACCATTTATTCAAGCATTTCAACAACCTTTTGCAGGGAAAATGCTTCCACAACCAGCAGGAGACTTTCCAAGTTTTCATCAAATCCTGAAAGATGGATTTTTATGCTACGGGAACAAACAAGCCTATTTCTTGTTGGCAAAAATGTGTTGATTGTAATGGCTTCTAGTTTAATTAATAAAGATGTGTTTAAGCCTAGTTACAATTATTTAAAATTCACAGTCCAAAACTGCAATTACTTGATGTTGACTCACCCTTGAATAAATATAGAGTGCCAGTAGTAAATTTTCTGGCAGTCAGGTACAGTTGAGAAAGAACAATACATGTACAGTTCTCAGTCATCATTTGCCTTTCACTCTTCACCCAGCAGGAGTACCTGAATTCTCCACCATAAATAAATAAATAATCACATTGCCAACCACTGTTGTCCTGGTACTGGCTCTGACCACCCCAACAGGGTCAATCATTAAATTTGTAGGAATTTCATGAGTCAGTAGTAAACATAGTCATTGTTAAGGGATTATATGGTTTAAAATTTAATACATCATTGAGAAGTAAATTCCATAGTTTAAAATTAAGTAAATGATATAAAAACAGAGATAAATACTTAATGAATCAATTTTTAATTATTTAATTTTTCTAGTTCTTGTGCTTTTAAGGTTATTTACATCCATACGTCTGAAGGTTATAAATATTATGTAAGAGATTTCTATGGCACATTTCCTTCATTCTGAATGTTTAATGACATAAACATAACTAATTGGTAGCCTCCATTGTCCAGAATGAGTCTTTACACAACAGAAATAGACAAAATCTATCAGTAAAGATATTATTTTTAGTTTTATGTCTTGTCTAGATTTAAGAAAGTTATATTTTAATAGAGAAATTTAACTTGAAATGTGTCATATTTGTACCTCTTAGAATGGGAAAAGCACAAGAGAATGAGAAGCTATTCTTCTAATTTTTGAAAGTTGTTAACCAATTCCAAAAGAAGTGACTGACATTTTAAAAAGTCACTCAGTTATGTCCAATTCTTTGTGACTCCAGGGACTATAGCCCTCCAGGCTCGTCTGTCCATGAGGATTCTCCAGGCAAGAATACTGGAATGGGCTGCCATGAACTCCTCCAGGGGATCATCCTAATCCAAGGATCAAACCCAAGTGTCCCATATTGCAAGCAGATTCTTAACCGTCTGAGAGACGAGGGAAACCAGTCACTGAAAACAAGTGGAGACAAACACGTGTCATCATTGTTTCACTTTTTCTCACTCTTTAATGTTAAAAAATAGTAACCAACATTCATGTTGGGAATACAGTCATTCATAAATTTCAACCATAATTTGGTTAAGATGGAAGCATTTGGTAAAAATTAGAATTTTCTAAGCAAAACTTAGAAACAATAGCAAAAGCATAATATAAACTATTGCATATTTTATCATATAGAAACTGTTTTCTGTATATCGTTTATATCAGAAATAGATATAATCTATAATCATCCTGTTTAAACTCCAATTGTCTTGCTGTTCACACTGTCCACTGAATCCAGGGTAGGCATGGCACAAATTACAATGCTAGAAGAAGACTGGAGGAGCTGTAGGAATTGAAGACACATTTACTCTTTCCTGGCTGATGCAGCAGTGGTAGCAGCAATCATAGCATAACGTAACATAAAACAACTTCTGTTCTAGCCAATGCAGCAGCCATAGCAGTAGACACAATATATTCTCTCCCCTCTTCACTTGTAGCTCATGTAGTAAAGAATCTACCTGCAATGTAGGAAACCCAAGTTCATTTCCTGAGTATGGAAGATCATCTGGAGAAGGGAAATTGTCTGTCCATGGGATCACAAGAGTCAGACATGACTTAACAACTAAACCAAGCATTCTCACCTCTAGTGGCTGACCCAATGGACAGCCATGACATGGCAGTAATACCATCATTTTTTCAGTTGGAGCTTATATATCAAAAGTAGCCCAGTTCCAAGTGAGTACCTCAAGATACATATGCATAGTACCTTAAATAATCTCCGAGGTTACATAGGCATTATTATAAAACGTGGAGTGAGAGCACCTGAACATGCCATCTTGACTAGTTTGTTCTCTCCCAAAAGTATTAATATCATTTTTTTTTCCTGTGTCTCAGTAAAACTGTTTATTTTTTGCATCTTTTTTTAAACTTTACAATATTGTATTGATTTTGCCACACATTAACATGAATCCACCACGGGTGTACACGTGTTCTCAATCTTGAACCCCCTCTCCCACCTCCCTTCGCATACCATCCCTCTGGGTCATTCCAGTGCACCAGTCCCAGGCATGCTGCACCCTGCATTGAACCTAGACTGGTGATTTGTTTCTTATATGATATTATACATGTTTCAATGCTATTCTCCCAAATCATCCCACCCTCTCCCTCTCCCACAGAGTCCAAAAGACTATTCTATACATCTGTATCTCTTTTGCTGTCTCGCATACAGGGTTATAGTTACTATCTTTCTAAATTCCATATATATGTGTTAGTATACTGTATTGGTGTTTTTCTTTCTGGCTTACTTCACTCTATAATTGGCTCCAGTTTCATCCACCTCATCAGAACTGATTCAAATGTATTCTTTTTAATGGCTGAGTAATACTCCATTGTATATATATACCACTGCTTTCTTATCCATTCATCTGCTGATGGACATCTAGGTTGCTTCCATGTCCTGGCTATTAAAAACAGTGCTGCAATGAACATTGGGGTACATGTGTCTCTTTCAGTTCTGGTTTCCTCGAGGTGTATGCCCAGCAGTCGGATTGCTGGGTCATAAGGCAGTTCTATTTGCAGTTATTAAAGAAATCTCCACACTGATCTTCATTGCAGCTGTACTAGTTTGCATTCCCACCAACAGTGTAAGAGGGTTCCCTTTTCTCCACACCCTCTCCAGCATTTATTGCTTGTAGACTTTTGAATCACAGCCATTCTGACTGGGGTGAAATGGTACCTCATCGTGGTTTTGATTTGCATTTCTCTGATAATGAGTGATGTTGAGCATCTTTTCATGTGTTTGTTAGCCATCTGTATGTCTTCTTCGGAGAAATGTCTGTTTAGTTCTTTGGCCCATTTTTTGATTGGGTCTTTTATTTTTCTGGAATTGAGCTATAGGAGTTACTTGTATATTTTTTTAGTTGTTTGTCAGTTGCTTTATTCCCTATTATTTTTTCCCATTCTGAAGGCTGTCCTTTCACCTTGCTTATAGTTTCCTTTGTTGTGCAGAAGCTTTTAATTTTAATCAGATCCCATTTGTCTATTTTTGCTTTTATTTCCAGTGTTCTGGGAGGCAGATCATAGAGGATCCTGCTGTGATTTATGTCAGAGAGTGTTTTGCCTATGTTCTCCTCTA
>SJYC01066433.1:0-26985 GCA_006408675.1 Madoqua kirkii | reverse complement strand
TTTTCTTTACTATTCTATTAATAGTACCTACTTCTGCATTTCCACTCAATCTACATTAGTAGGGTGCTTTTATTTTAAACTTAATAAAAAATCTATAAGATGCCAAAATCACTCAAATGCTAAAATGACAGTGTCTTCAGTAAATAGTGTTGAGATAACTAGGTATTATAATCCAACAAATAAATTCTGTCCTTATCCCACATACAAAAATTACCCCAAATGTATTAAAAACTCAAAAGTAAGACTTAAAATCATAAAACACCTGTAAAAAATCAGGATAGCAACTTCAAAAAATTGGATTTGACAATACCTTATTGAGCATGACACCTAAAAGCAACAGACATCAAAAGCAAAAAATAGACACATAGGAGTAAATAAAATTTGAAAACTTTTGTGTATCAAAAGATACAATCAACAGAGTGAAAAGGTAATCTGCAGCATAGAAGGAAATAGTTACAAATCATACATTTGATAAGACGTTGGGATCTAGAATATATAAAGAACTCCTACAACTCAACAACAAAAAATGAAATAACCCAGTTTAAAAATAGGCAAAAGACTTAAGCAAACATAACAAGATGCTCAACATCAATAATCATCAGAGAAGTGTAAACCAAAATAGGATATTACCCCATAGCCATTAATTAACTCTCAACAAGAAAGAAAAGAGGGAGGGAAGGAAGGAAGGAATAAAGAAAGAAATAAAAACAGAAAAGAAATTTTTTTTCAAGGATATAGACAACGGAGAACTCTTGTGGACTGTAGGATGTGATTGTAAAATCATGCACCTGCTTTGGAAAACAGTATGAAGGTTTCTCAAAAGAGTAAAAATAGCAGTCCCACTGCTGGGTATATATCCAAAGGGATTCAAAGTAGGACCTTGAAATGATATCTACACACACAAGTGTTCACAGCAATAGTATCCACAGTAACCAAGAGGTAGAAGCAGCCCGAATATCCATCAAAGGATCACTGAATAAACAAAATATGGTATATACATACTTGGAATATAATTCAACCTTAAAAAGGAAGGGAATTCTGTTACATTCTACATAAAACATTATGCTAAGTGAGATAAGCCAGTTACAAAAAGATAAATACTGTATGAGTACACTATTCTGAGTATCTGAAGTGTTATACAAATAACTTGTAAGGGATGGAGAAAACGCTTGAGAGTCCCTTGGACTGCAAGGAGACTGCAAGGAGTCCATTCTGAAGGAGATCAGCCCTGAGATTTCTTTGGAAGGAATGATGCTGAAGCTGAAACTCCAGTACTTTGGCCACCTCATGTGAAGAGTTGACTCATTGGAAAAGATTCTGATGCTGGGAGGGATTAGGGGCAGGAGAAGGGGACGACCAAGGATGAGATGGCTGGATGGCATCATTGACTCGTTGGATGTGAGTCTGAGTGAACTCCGGGAGTTGGTGATGGACAGGGAGGCCTGGCGTGCTGCGATTCATGAGGTCACAAAGAGTCGGACATGACTGAGCGACTGACCTGAACTGAAGTGTTAATATGTAAAGGAGTTAAGATGATTTAAGCAGAAATAAAATATTTGAGTTGGAAGTTAAAAGGTGGATTTTAACTACTGCCTTTCTGATATAGATTCTTATAAAATAATAAAACATAACTTATCTAAATGTTTGTCTCCTTAATTGCGTCTTTCCATGGAATGAAGTGTCTGCTATAACATTTTCCTTTTCATCATTCATGGAGCAACAATTTACTGAGACTATAGTCTAGGCTCCAGAGAACAAAGGAGACAAAGTGAGAGATAAAAGCTACTGTTATTTAAAGGTATTTAATGTCCATCTTTTATTTTTCCAAAAATGCTACCTGGAAAAATAGCCAGTTCCAAGTGGCTTACACACCTCTAATTTATAACTGCTAACAATAAACATTGCACTGGGAACACACACATTCAATGTAATTTTTTTGTTGTTATTTATTGGAATGTGTAGCAAAGGACATTTTAAAATGTTGATCCATATGGAAACTAGTTATATTATAAATATATTTTTTGTTTGAATACTTTTAAAATATTGTTATATATAATCCTATCATTTTTTCAATCTGTTCAACTTGAAAATTTAACTCTTCACATTTTCAGAGTAAAGTACAATAAAATGGGCAAATGTTGCTTCTTAAAGTTATTTTCAGTCAGTGAATTCTGTATTAGGGAGAAGCTAGATAGAGAATTAATGAATCAACAAAAAGTATAATGAGTTCAAGCATTTCAGTTCTCATAATAATGATGCCCTAGAGAATCTGATTTGATCAATGCATAATCATTTCCATTCAGATGAGTCTGCCCAAATAACTGGAATGTTCATTTTGTGGTCCAGTAATCTTAGTTGACTTAATGACATAAGAACAACTGTGAATAACTGTGCAATATCCAACTAATTTCTTGGTGATAGATTTTCAGAGTCAATCTAGTCAACTGCAAAGCATTAGACACTTTCAAATTATCTCACATGATCTAGAGAAATTTATTGCAAGGGATATTTACAACAGATGTCTTGTTGGTAGATATATTTATGCATGAGTTCTGTGAAATAACCTCTGTATAAAACTAAGTAACTTCATTTATGTAGTGACATATTGTTGTCGCTCAGTCATGTCTGACTCTTTGCAACCCCATGGACTGTAGCACACCAGTCTTCCCAGTCCTCCACCCTTTCCCAGAGCTTGCACAACTCATGTTCATTGAGTCAGTGACATATTATATATATATTCAGGGCCAATCAATCCATATTCATGTTTTCTGATGAAAATAATAATGATATGAAGACTACATGCAGAAGGAAGCATGATAGAATAAGACTTTGAACTTCATGGAACAAATCTTTGTAAACTGACATTTTTATTGTTTAACAGGTAGCAAAGAATTTGGCCAAGGACAAATACTTTCAAAATTTAAAGAAAATATTTAGAAAGTTATTAAATACTTCTTATTAACATTGCATACTTAGATAAATATGCATATGGAGTATCCGCTGCACTAGGCACTAGAGAAATAAAAATATATGAACTGCAACAGTGATCTGCATTAACATGTGAAAACGGGTAATCAAGTTAGTGATTTCTCGCCAATAGAATACAAGACCTTAACAAAACAGGGCGTGAAACAGAATACGTTTTTAATTTGAGGAAGAGAAGTTAGAAATTGATAAAGCCTAAGTCTAAACCATAAATGCGGACTGGGTAGAGGAAGCCATTAGGTAACCAGGATGCAGAAAGTTAATATAGGAAATAGATACTGATGGAAAAAAATGGATGAAAATTTGGATGAAGTAGATTGTTACAGTAGGGAACCAACTTACCAAAATAAATTAAGGTATGTTGGACATGAATAGCAGCATGTTTTCACCTAGTATAGATCCATTTATTAAACTACAATCTTAGTTATTAAATTTTTGTGAAAGAAAGTGAAAGTGTTACTTGATCAGTCATGTCCAACTCTTTGCAACCCCATTGATTGTAGCCCTTTAGGCTCCTCTGTCTATGGAATTCTCCAGACAAGAATTACTGGAGTAGAGAGCCATTCCCTTCTCCAGGGGATCTTCCTGATTCAGGGATCAAACTGCAGTTTTCCACATTGCAGGCAGATTTTTTACTGTCTGAACCATCATGGAAGCTATTAGATGATGCGCTATTTCACAATTTTCTTTAAGTATATATACTATGTTGGGCTTCCCAGGCAGCTCAGTAGTAAAGATCCCACCTGCCAATACAAGAAGTGTAAGAGATGCTGGTTTGATACTTGGTTTGGGAAGATCCCTGGAGGAAGGCATGGCAACCCACTCCAGTATTCTTGCCTGAAAAATCCCAAGGACAGAGGAGCCTGGTGGACTATGGTCCATAACGTTGCAAAAAGTTGGACGTGATTGAAGTGACTTAGGCATGCACATACATCCTGTTACTAAGAAATTCTGAAAAATACACAAAATATATGTTTTCCTCTTACCAGTAATTTTAAAGGTATTTAATCTTACCTAATGTCAAATTTGGGCTTCCCTGGTGGCTTAAATGGTAAAGCGTCTGCCTGCAATTCAGGAGACCCAGGTTCGATTCCTGGGTTGGGAAGATCCCCTGGAGAAGGAAACGGCAATCCACTCCAGCACTCTTGCCTGGAAAATCCCATAAACAGAGGAGCCTAGTAGGCTACAGTCCATGGGGTCGCAAAGAGTAGGACATGACTGAGCGACTTCACTTTCACTTTCACTGTCAAATTTATTTACATATTAATATATGGGTATAATATTCCTTTGCAGAATTTTTAGACACAAAAATAATATTATTTTTTATCTCAATGTATTATAAAATGGCTGATAGAAAATAAGTAAAAATCTGTTTTTCCCTAAAGCCATAAAAATCCATTGGAAAAAAGAGTCAGCATTAAATTGACTTGTTTGTAGAGATACCATGTTGATGTAAAATAATTAAATCATTATAAGCATATTACATCTAAACTTCCTATGTTAAAAATAAAAATAATTATTTTATGTAATTTAAATCATGCAATTTTAAATTTCAACCTTTATTTTTCTAAATATCACCATGTTCATATGTAAAATGATGGAATAAGTCATTGCAATGCATCTGTTTAAAACAACTAAATACTGTGATTCAAATATGATATTGAAAAGTTACTATGTTGATATTTTATCAAAAATCAAGACAACTCACAATCCATAATTCACTAATTTACTTTGATCTGCTTAGGAAAGGAAACGAAAGAAGAAAGCTTCTATTATGTTGTACAACTTAGAAATCAATATCAATAAATCAATGTCAACAATATATTACAATAAATTACTCAGAAATGTGACCTTAAATGTGATGTGTGTTTCATTCCTTGTGGTAGGGAGCGTAAGTGAGATTTGTGAGACATCTTTCATTAGAGGTCACTGTTTCTTGTCAGTCACACTTTTTAAATTTATCATTTAGAATGAAATTTTTATGTTGAGACTTAGCTTGCAGTTGATGTTTTCCACAAAGAACATTTTCAGTTGTTCTTGAGATATTACAGAGTAGTAAAGTATTCTTTCCAGTTTATAACATTTCCAAGATGACAACTTCCATGTTCATCTCTCAATTGAGGAGGAAATATCCATCTATGCAATGCATGGACTAGAGCACATTAAAGATGTGACTTCTGTTTTCTAGAATTTTGGAGTATAAAATTGCCATTAAGCATGAACAAATACATCAAGATGTCAAGACATACTGACTGGTATTATCACCATTTATTTCATGGAAATTCAGTTCTGTCGACAATATCTTTGTGAGTCTGAAATGATGATTCCCTGACTCCAAACAGCACTTTTTCTAATCTCTCCTCTACTCTCACTAAGTAAGACAGACAGAAGAAATGAAACATACAGCAGACTTTGATTAGATTTTCGTGTTTTACATACTCACATTTATATTTTAAAAATTCAAATGAAAAAAAAAACCCTGATAATAAACTGGTTTCTATTCCCCCTATTTTTTTCTATTCGAAAAATATACATAGCTACCTCTAAAATACCTTCTAATGTTTTGGTTGAAAGCCAATTATAATCTAAGAAGTAAAAAGAACTGAGGCTAACAATGCCTTTGTGTGATGTTGACCAGAAGTTAGTCTATATTTATTACATTGTGTGAAATGAAGGCAATTGTACACTAGTTTGAACATTCTTTGGTGCTGCTTTTCTTTGGCATTGGAATGAAAGTTGACTTTTTCCAGTCCTGTGACCTCTGCTGAGTTTTCCAAAATTGCTGACATATTGACTGCAGCACTTTAACAGCAGCATCTTTGAGGATTTGAAATAGCTCAGCTGGAATTCCATCACCTCCACTGATTTGTTAGTAGCAATGCTTTCCAGGGCCCACTTAACTTCACACTCCAGGATGTCTGGCTCTAGGTTCAGTGACCAAACCATCATGGTTTTCTAGATCATTAAGATCTTTTTTTTGCATAGTTCTTCTGTGTATTCTTTTCACCTCTTCTTAATATCTTCTGCTTCTGTTAGGTCCATACCATTTCTGTCCTTTATTGTGCCCATCTCTGCACAAAATGTTCCCTTGGTATCTTCAATTTCCTTAAAGAAATCTATAGTCTTTCCCATTCTATTGTTTTCCTCTATTTTTTTGCAATGATCACCGAGGAAGGCTTTATTATCTCTCCTTGTTATTCTCTGGAACTCTGCATTCAGATAGGTATATCTTTCCTTTTTCCCTTTGCCTTTTGCTTCTCTTCTTTGCTCAACTATTTGTAAAATTTTTTCAGACAACCATTTGCCTTCTTGCATTCTTTTTCCCCTTTGGGATAGTGTTGGTCACTGCCTCCTGTACACTGTTATGAACCTCTGACCATATTTCCTCAGGTACTCTGTAATGAGATTTAATCACTTGAATCTATTTGCCACCTCCACTGTATAATCATAAGGGATTTGATTTAGGTCATAACAGAATAACTTAGTGGTTTTCCCTACTTTCTTCAATTTAAGCCCAATCTTTGCAATAAGAAGCTCATGATATGAGCCAAGTCAGTTTTTACTGACTGTATAAAGCTCCTCCATCTTCAGTTGCAAATAATATAATTAATCTGATTTTGATATTGACCATTTGGTGATGTCAATGTGTACAGTCATCTTTTGTGTTGTTGGAAAAGCGTGCATACTATGACCAATGTGTTCTCTTGACAAACTTTGTTAAGCTTTGAACTGCTTCATTTTGTACTCCAAGGCTAAACTTGCTCATTACTCCAACTATCTCTTGACTTCCTATTTTGCCTTCCCTATGATGAAACAGACATTATTTTATTGATGCTAGTTTTAGAAAGTACTTCAGGTCTTCTTAGAACTGTTTACCTTCAGCTTCTTCAGCACTAGTGGTTGAGACATAGAATTGGATTACTGTGATGTCGAATGGTTTGCCTTGGAAAGGAACTGAGGTCATTCTGTCATTTTTGAGATCACACCCAAGTACTGCATTTTGCACTCTTTTGTTGATTATGAGGAATATTCCATTTCTTCTAAGGGATTCTATCCACAGTAGTAGATATAATGGTCATCTGAATTAAATTCACCCATTCCTGTCCATTTTAGTTCACTGATTCTTAAAATATTGATGTTCACTTTTGCCATCCAGTTCACCTTGATTCATGGACCTAATATTCCAGGTTCCCAATGTAGGTGTATATATCAATGGTTGAAATTCCTTTAGTGTTTTTGTCTTTGTATCCCTTTTTGTTTTGGGGTGTTCTAGAGGCTTCTTGGAGAAGGCAATGGCACCCCACTCCAGTACTCTTGCCTGGAAAATCCCATGGACGGAGGAGCCTGGTAGTCTGCAGTCCATGGGGTTACTGAGAGTCAGATACGGCTGAACTACTTCACTTTCACTTTTCACTTTCATGCATTGGAGAAGGAAATGGCAACCCACTCCAGTGTTCTTGCCTGGAGAATCGCAGGGATGGGGAAGCCTGGTGGGCTGCCGTCTATGGAGTCGCACAGAGTCGGACACAACTGAAGTGACTTAGCAGCAGTAGCAGAGACTTCTTAAATATGATAGTCTTACTGTTCCTTAAGCTGTAAACCACAATTATTTAGGAGTCTGCTTGATGTGGTGTCAGTATGATGAGGAGAACAGGTGTTTTAAAATTGTGTGGTTAGTCAAAGATATTTTAGTTAGCCTTAGCTTCTGAGCTATAATCTTTCACAAATGCTTCTCAGTTTTACTCCAAATCAGGAGAGATAGGACATTTGAAAGAGCTGTAGCTGAATATATCCCTTTTCCCAGATCAGTTAGCTTTTAAAACATTCTCAGTTTGTTAAACTAAGAGGAGATAGTTTCTTTCAAGAATAGTCCATAGTTAAGAAGAGCATAATCTCCTGGGCACATTTCAAAATATTTATTTTCCCCTTCCTGCACTGTAATTATAGGGGCATGTTATTATTATAATTTCTTTATCTTCACCCTGAGACCTTGATGAGACTCCTGGTGGTAAAATTCATGCTGTGCAGGAACTCCTAAATATTGGGCTCTCAAGCTACTCCCCACTGAGCCCTCCAAATTTGTCAGTTACAGCTTCTGTCCACTCTGTTAAGCAGAACTTAGCCACCAGAAACAAGAGGCAGCCCCAATGGCTAAACATCCAATTGTCACCTAATCCCACCAAGTTATTTACCAGCCCTGCCCTAAATATGTCCCCCATTAATACTGCAAAATAGTCAGGGAACTGGAAAACCCCCCCACTGGCCAACTATTAGAACTTTCCCTCTTCTGTCACTTGTATACACTTCATGTACTTAGGTAAACAATGAGCCATTGGGGTCATTAAATATTCATAAATATTTAGTGTCCGACTCTTAGCAACCCCATGGACTGCAGCCTACCAGGCTCCTCCATCCATGGGATTTTCCAGGTAAGAGTACTGGAGTGGAGTGCCATTGCCTTCTCCAGAGGATCTTCCCAAACCAGGGATTGAACCTGGGTATCCCTCACTGCAGGAAGACACTTTACTGTCTGAGCTACCAGGGAAGCCCTATTCCATGAATACAAACAGTTAATTATAATAGACAGTTATGGGGAAGACATGCACAGTGGAGCCTCTTGTTATATAACCTGCAACTCTCTGTCAAGACTGTCAATCAATGACCCTCTGGATTATGGAAATAACCTTCCCTTGAAAACTCTACACCTCAGACCTCTGGTGCTATGGCTTCCCTTGGTCTGGCCCACCTTTCTCTTGAGGTGCTCTCTCTGTTCTGTCTTTCCTTATCTTCAGTAAGCTTTCTTGTAATGGCTCCCAAGAACCCAGGCCTATGAGAGGAGGACTCTCCAGCCTCTCCTCTGGTAACATTACCAGGCAGATTCCAGCAGATACCTTTCCTTCCTTGGACTTCTGTTGCAGACGAAGGCAATTCCTAACTGATATAGCAGTCTAAACACATGTCTCTCTTTTGATTATCTCTTCTGGATTTGTTTTCCTTGCATTTTTCTTCCATCAGTAATTTTAAAAATCTGCTTTATTAATGGTAATTTGGTAACAAATTTTATACAAGTATAAAATAATTCACTTTTAATTATTCTTCTTTTTCAAAAGCTTAACTAGTGATTTGAGTATATTTTCTCTTAAATTCCATAAAAAAATTCTACTGGGATGTAAACTAAAATTTCATTAAATATATTAAAATATAATACATTGTATTATAATGTTTAGAAATATATTAAGAATCCCCCATTCAGTAATACCCCATATATGTATATTTATTTGTATATATGTATTTATATATGGGCTTCCCTGATGACTCAGATGGTAAAGAATCTGCCTGCAGTGCAGGAGACCCAGGTTTGATCCCTGATTTGGGAAGATCCTCTGGACAAGAGAATGGCTATCCACTCCAGTATTCTTTCCTGGAAATTTCATGGACAGAGGAAACTGGTGGGCTATAGTCCATGGGGTTGCAAATACAGTCTCTTAATTCTTTAGAAATTATTATATGCTCTTTTAATTAACTTGCTTTATTCTTTGTGTTAAAATGTATTATTGCAAGCATTTTCAAAACATTTTCTGTATTGTGAATGAAACCATTTTCATTACATTTATTAGGTGTTGGCTAGTGTGAATATGTATTGATTTTTATTTGTTGACAGTGTATCTTGTTCCCTCATGAAATTCTCATATTACAGCTAGTTGCTTTCCAGTTGATTGCTTTGGATCCACAAGTTAAAAAATCCAAACTTCTGCCAATGATGAAATACCCACACACAGATATTTTTTATGAAATTTGTAGATTCAACTACAGAGGAAGCATGAAGCTACCCTCCAGTAACTGCTCTGTCAGAGGAAACTTTTTTGTATTCTGAAGTACTTTCATTTGAAGTCTGAGGGACAAAGCATTACTAACAATTGACTGTCTTCTTTTTAGTTCACAGGTATTTGTACTTTCATGCCTCATTTCCTTGATGATGTTGGCCCATCATTTATATCATCATATTTTAAATACTTTCTGTTTATCAATTTGCACCAACCTACTTTGCACCTGTGAATCTACATCTCCCGAAACTCCTGCTCAACTAAGTATTTCTATTAGGCCTGTTCTAAATCATCTGCTTCATGATCATCAAATGTCCCTACCTCCTTATTTTTAGAACATATATTCACTTTTCTGTTTTTCTGGAATGCAGCTAGTCCCTGATAAATTCTCACATCATCTTTTTTCTCCTTAACTAATTCTCCAACTCTTAATAAATGAGCTTTATCAAAGACATCTGATTTGAATATTTCCTAATGTAAATTAGACTTCCTTATTAGTTACACTTATATATGGATTTTACAGTTAACAAAGTTAATAGTTGTAACTGTGTTTATCTCTCAGATGGAATCTCTCCCTAAATGAGTCCATGAGTTTTATAATGAAAAGAAATACTTTAAAAAATGTTTTAAAAACATTTTAAATGTGAAAAAATAACACACATGTGGAAATTGAAAAGTACATACAATAAAAACAAAAGAACAGTTTACATAAATATAAGCTGGGTTTATAAATGTCAGGAAAAAAAATAGAAAAGTAATCTAGAAGCAGCCAGCCATAATCAACCACTTAGATATTCGTAAGAGGTATGAAGCCTAGCTAATCTGATTAATAACCTCTTGATTTTGCATTGCTTATGTGTTCAGAAGCTAAAAGACTACTTTTATACTCTTTATTTTCTTCTGCTCAAATGTTTATCCTCAAGTTCATTGCAAATTATTTTTAACTTACAACTTTTTAATATATCAACTTCTATCGTGCTGGTGTCTCAGAAATGCCTCTGAAAGACCCTCCCTAAGATGATTCTTTGCTTTCCTTTTGCCTCCAGAGTCAATCATCAAAGTGATCCTTTTAAAAAAGAAATTCTAATGATCTGATCACTGCAGATGGTGGTTGCAGCCATGAAGTTAAAAGATGCTTACTCCTTGGAAGGAAAGTTATGACCAACTTAGATAGCATACTCAAAAGCAGAGACACTACTTTGCCAACAAAGGTTCATCTAGCTATGGTTTTTCCAGTAGTCATGTATGGATGTGAGAGTTGGACTGTGAAGAAGGCTGAGCGCTGAAGAATTGATGCTTTTGAACTGTGGTGTTGGAGATGACTCTTGAGAGTCCGTTGGACTGCAAGGAGATCCAACCAGTCCATTCTAAAGGAGATCAGTCCTGGGTGTTCATTGGAAGGACTGATGCCAAAGCTCAAACTCCAGTATTTTGGCCATCTCATGTGAAGAGTTGACTCACTGGAAAAGACTCCAGTGCTGGAAGGGATTGGGGCAGGAAGAGAAGGGGACGATAGAGGATGAGATGGCTGGATGACATCACTGACTCGATGGACATGGGTTTGTCTGAACTCCAGGAGTTGATGATGGACGGGGAGGCCTGAGGTGCTGTGGTTCATGGGGTCACAAAGAGTCGGACATGACTGAGTGACTGAACTGAATTGAATCCCTTACTTAAAACCCATCAATAGCTACCTGTAATACTTGAACTATCAAGTGCTTATAACTGTTTGTAGGACTTTGTATGTTGTATTTCTTGAACAATTTTTCCATTTATTTTGCTATTATTTTACTCTTTGTTTTTCCTATTTATCTTATTTTAAAAAGTAACTACACTCATTTTCTTTATCATTAATGTATTTTACTTTATCTTAAAAACACTCATCATTGTCTGCCATTGCATCAAGTACATATTTTTTCATAAATTAGAAGTTTTAGAAGACATGATTCAATCTATAGAATCAATGTTCTAATCCCAGCGTTTGGATCAGTACATGCAGTATAAAGATGTCAATAATTATGGGTTGAACGAATAGATAAACTGTCAGCACATCTCAATAGCAAAACATAGTATGAACTTGTTAGATTCTTTCCGAATATTTAATTTGAGAAAGCTAATTAATGTGGAAAATATTAAGGAATGAAATTCTAATGTGAAAATGAAAATGGAGAATAAGTAATGAATGATTTAGGAATAGGTAGAGAAAATGAGGGGAGGGGGGCTCCCAGGTAGCTCAGCTGGTAAAGAATACGCCTGCAATGCAGGAGACTCCAGTTGAATTCCTGGGTCAGGAAGTTCCCCTGGAGAAGGGATAGGCTAACCACTCCAGTATTCTTGGAATCAATGTTCTAATCCCAGCGTTTGGATCAGTACATGCAGTATAAAGATGTCAATAATTATGGGTTGAACGAATAGATAAACTGTCAGCACATCTCAATAGCAAAACATAGTATGAACTTGTTAGATTCTTTCCGAATATTTAATTTGAGAAAGCTAATTAATGTGGAAAATATTAAGGAATGAAATTCTAATGTGAAAATGAAAATGGAGAATAAGTAATGAATGATTTAGGAATAGGTAGAGAAAATGAGGGGAGGGGGGCTCCCAGGTAGCTCAGCTGGTAAAGAATACGCCTGCAATGCAGGAGACTCCAGTTGAATTCCTGGGTCAGGAAGTTCCCCTGGAGAAGGGATAGGCTAACCACTCCAGTATTCTTGGGCTTCCCTGGTAGTTTAGATGGTAAAGATTCTGCCTGCAATTCAGGAGATCTGGGTTCAGTCCCTGGATTAGGATGATACCCTGGAGGAGGGCATGGCAACCCACTCCAGTATTCTTGCCTGCAGAATTCCCATGAACAGAGAAGCTGGAGGGCTACAGTCAGTGGGGTCACAAAAAGTCAGATGCAACTAAGCAGAGCACAGCACAGAGAAAATGAGAAGAGAAAAATAATTTTTGCCCAATTTAATGCATAATAATTTAAACATGTAAAGAGAGGATATAAAGATTTCTTAGGAAAAATTCTGGGATTTCCATTGTCTTGTTTTTTGTCTTACGTTTTTAATCAAGGCTATTTTGAATGTACCTCACAGATTCATTATATTTCTATTCATTCTTAAATTCCATAATATCCATTAATATAGAGTTATCTGTGATTCCTAGTTATTAGACATGTTTATAAAGCTGAAGAAGTAAAGAGTGAGATAGCAAATAAATTTACAGTTATAACTTAAAATTCCAAATTATATCATAAAGATATGAAAAATTATGAAAATTACTTAAAATAAGAAAATAAAAATAACTTTATATCTAATAAATTAAGCTTGGCTATGCTCATTTTCAGATTATTTCTGTTACTTAATGATACATTTATTTAGGTGAAAGTGAAGTTGCTCAGTGGTGTCTCTTTGAGACTCCATGAACTGTAGCCTACCAGGTTCCTCTGTCCACAGAATTTTCCAGGCAAAAGTACTGGAGTGGGTTGCCATATCTTTCTCCAGGGGATCTTCCCAACCCAAGGATTGAAACCGCGTCTCTCACGTTGCAGGCAGACGCTTTACAATCTGAGTCACCAGGGAAGATCCTTATTTAGGTAATCAAACTAAATAAATACTTTTTTGCAAGAGATTCTGATTAAAATCCTTAAATATTTTCTGCTCCAACACACATGATAACTAGTTGTGCAATTTAGTGTCTGTCTTGGTTATTTTCCCAGCAGGTTGTTAACAATTAATTAGTAATACTTCTCCAGTACTATCTGTGTTTGTCTACTAATTGCAGGGCAGGGAAATAGAATTTCCCTTTGTAAACAAATTGCAATCATGATCATTTGTTTTAGATAAGACAATGTGAATTTTCCTTATATTTTTTGTTACTTAGATTTAGAGCCAGAAGGCATAAATTGTATTTATGAGCATTGGGTTAAATTGTTTATAAGTTACACAGCAGATTTAGACTCAGTTAGTTTTGGACAACATCACCTTATTTTACCCCAGCTTGCATCTTGTTTTTTAGAAGAGTGTATTTTATGTATGTCTGTTTATTTAAATTGATTACTCAGGGGATTCTTAGCAGGACCTGTTCAGATTAGCAATTGTAACTACAAAATAAACAAAATTTTCACATTTTCCATCAAACGTGTTACTGGCTTCTCTTGTTTAAAGCCATGTTTTTTGTCCTTTTTTAAAAAATTCATATTTTATAGATTCTAAGTTAAAATTGTAGCCAATAATTACAAAAATTTCAATATTTATAGTTTTTTAATACTTTCTTTGGTACATACTATGCTTAACTCATCCCATTTTATTTATGATCATTTCTTACTATGCTTTTTTCCACCACTTATTTTCCTAGAATATTTCAAGTGAAATTAATATGTGGTATTTTCTTGTCCAGCCAGCTAATTTTATAGTTTAGAAAGTTTAAGATTAGGAGTAGATAATTTGAATTTTGAAAGTTCATTGTACAAGATACAGTAGACAGACTCAATATATATCCTAATCTCTTTCTAGTGTGACTTTATGAAGTGCAGATGTTGCCAAGATAAAAATGATTATCCTTCACTCAAGCAATGTTCAGATTCAAGCAGACAAGATTTAAATTTGAACCTGGATAAGGACAAGAGGAGGTTGTACACAGACCACCTATTTTAACATTTTAGATTTATCTGGTAGTACATCACTTGGAGGCAAAAATAGCGGTGACTACTTGTTCTCTATATTATGGTTCTGAGAATTTAATTCTAGAGTGAGAATGTGAGTCAGAAGTGGCAAATCTCTTTCAGGGTCAACTCATTATTGTTCAGAATGATTCCCAGACCTCTCCACCTCAACTAACATCTGCTTATGCAGAAGCTTTAATAAATTTGGAAATGAAAAAAAAAGAAAGGTACTAAATTTTGTTTCACCTAAACTAGGGAAAATGCTTTCTGTTATCTGAAACTGAATTCTGACTAACAGAGTAAGAACTGGAGAAGTGGACAGCAATCTGTAAAGTATACTAGTATCTTACCATGCTTTGGAATAGAACGAAGAACTCATGCTCATCCATGTTCAGTAGAGAGTGGGAAAGTAGGAGACTGGAGATACATTGAAAAATAAAAGGAGGTCAATTGAACAATATGTGTTGTCATACAAAGAAAGCTAAATGTTATGCTTTCATGACAGGGAAGACCAAACTGTTAAATGGACAAAATAAACATATGGAGCCACTATGTTGTATCAATTGATATGGGGTATAAAGTTAAAATGAACTTAATGACTGTCATGAATCACATATTTAGAACAAAATTCAATATTAATCCTGGATGTACAAATACCATGCCAAGAAATCAAGATCAACAGAGAGTTTAGGCTGTTAATATCATTTGTGTTTCTGTATTATTTATATGATGCCACCATATAAAATAGAAAAAACATTGGAGTTGAATGCTAACTTTACAGATTGTTGACGTTCAGTTGCTCAGTCATGTCTGACTCTTTTTGGCCCCATAAACCGCAGCACTCCAGGCTTCCCTGTCCTTCACTAACTCCTGGAATTTGCTCAAACTCATTTCCATTGAATTGATGATGCCATCCAACCATCTCATCCTCTGACATCCCCTTCTCCTCCTGCCCTCAATATTTCCCAGCACCAGAGTCCAGGTGGCCAAAGTATTGGAGTTTCTAACATGGTGATTTTGTTTGCTTTAACATTTTTGGTCATAAAATGAGGCATGTTTATTCCCTGACCAGGGACTGAACTCACACCCCCTGCAGTGGAAGTGTGGCATCTTAATAACTAGACCACCAGGGAAGTCCTCATGATAAATAATGGTAAATACAACCTACATTAAGCTCTATGGTTCAGTTCAGTTCAGTCGCTCAGTCATGTCTGACTCTTTGTGACCCCATGGACTGCATCAGTCCTTCCAATGAATATTCAGGGTTGATTTCCTTTAGGATTGATTGGTTTGATCTCCTTGTTGTCCAAAGGACTCTCAAGAGATTTCTCCAGCATCATATTTTGAAAGCACTAGCTCTTCAATGCTCAGCCTTCTTTAGGTCAACTCTCACATCTGTACATGACTACTGGAAAAACTGGCTTTAGCAGATACTTTTATATTATTATGGATTTTAACTTTTTCTTAAATTGTGTTGTGATGGTTTTCTTTCTTTTTTCTTCCTTTTTCTTCCATATTTAATACTACCCTTTATAGAGTAAAATTTACCTTACAAATTTATTTACTGCATTTTATCTCATTCCTTCTAAACTTTATAATAATTATAACATTAATATTTCAGTTAACATACAAACATAAGACTGTTTCGTGTTGTACCAAATTAAAAAGCCCACATAAAGTTCGAAATTTTAGAGTGTTTTATGGTATTAACAGTATAATAAAACTAAAAACACTATTATAGGTCTTTTACATCCCAGTCCACATCTCTCACAATCTATACATCTGAGATAAACTGTTACACCAACCTTGCATAATTTGAAGAGTGAAGTCTTAGAGCTCCATCTTCTGGAAACAGCTTGTAGCACAGCTCAAACCCAAATTCTGCTGCAATCAGGATTCTAAAAACACAGGACACTTTTAGAATATCTACTCTTCTCTGATCATAAATTTAGCTATTCATAGGGTTCAAATAAGCCATAGAGTCCATACAAGCTCTTGAGAAGACCACAGAATTTCCCTACACATGCTTGTGCACAGCAGAGCACACTACCTAAGATATCAATTCCAAGGAGTCTCTAAATGGGTCTTGTAAGATAAGGGAGTTAGGGAAGGCAAGGTTCAGAAAAAGAACTGGCACTTTACAGGGACAGATCACCTTTAATGAGGCAAGAAGGGGCAGCAGTCAGATTAGTGAGCTGCTGCGTTAACCTAAGAAAAGAGTAAGTATATATAGGCATGTATGTGGAAGGTTACTGTGTTAAGGGGACCTGTTCTCTCCAAGGTTGTTCAGAGTAGTTATCTCTTTAATGGCTGAGACAAGGAATTTTGGAGGTTGGCCAGAGGCTGGACCGGCTGGGAGTTGGGTGTAATCAACCTAAAGTCCATATTTTCTTTGGGTGAGAGAGTTCTTTGTTCTGCATAGAATAGTGGGGAGGACCTGGAGGGTAGTTTTAACTCCAGGCTACCCTGAGCCCTGCAACTTTCCTACGTTCCAGACCCTAAGGAATATATACAAAAGGAGAAAGAGGGATTGGCGTTAATGTTCAAGGCTTCTTTGTGTTGATAAATGAGAGTCAGGGATTTGTGGCCTGGGAGGAAGGAAGTCTAAGGCCTGTAGTGTTGATTTTCTATTTTTACCATCAGAGTTTTAAGCAAAAGAACAGTTTTGACTTGGTTTCAAGAGATGGCCTGAATCCATTCTTGGAGAAACCTTTGAAAAAGATTGAAGAGACAGGGTCCGAATAAGAGGAATAAAATGGTAAGTACCAATGGTCCCAAGAAAGGTAATAACCAAGGGAGAGTCTGTTGAAACAGGCTTTAGGGAGTATAAAAGTTTTGTAACTCTTTTTTGTGGCATTCAATTTTGTCTCTAAGTTTTTTTGACTCTGCCCTGTACTATGCCCTTTTCATTAACAAAATAGCAGCAGTCCTCTCCTAGAAAAAGGCAGGTCTCTCCCTTTTCTGTGGTGAGATGATCCAGGGCTTACTTATTTTGTAGGGCCACAGAAGCTAATGAGTTAATTTGTCTTTGGACTGAAATGAAGGACTCTACTACCTGTTCCATATCCTCATTAAGTTCTTTGGACAGCTTGTAGTAAAAATGAGCTGAGGTCCAGATGTCCCCAATCCTGGTGCCTAGGGCTGCTGCTATGGCAGTCCCAATCAGGAGGAAGGCTATAATAGCTCGTCTTTTTCTGTGGGAAAGTTCCCTTTGGGGATAGGCTATTTGTTCTACCTCTTCTTCTTTGAGGAATGTTAGACCTGGGGTCAGGAAGACCAAGATCCAAGGTCCAGAAGGGTCAGGGGGAGACATGAATATTCATAGGTCCCACAGAGAATGAAGATTCCCAAGTTGGTGCTGTTCCAGAGAACCCAAGTGGAACAGAAGGAGGGAGCAGAGTTTGTAAGACCAGTGTAGTTGGGACTACAGTAGTTGATACAAGTTAGGTTTGAAGAGGCTGAGAGAAGGACATTGTCAAAGACTGGCCCTATGAGTTACGTAGATTTTTATTGTGAAGGAAAGGTATAGTTGCCATGTGACAGCCAGGTTGAGGTTAAGGGAATTGCTATACGTGGTGAGGGAGACATTGACATGCATATTCAACACTGGGATGTGTGTTGTGTATTCTGGAAGAGTTGAAAAGAAGAGTTGAGAAGACGTGTAAGGTGTTGGTTGTCAGAGGGTGTTTTTAGGAGAGGCTGTAATTTGGAAAGGAGGTCGCCTGTTAACTGGGAAATTATGTTCTTTATAACTTGTTATTTTTTATTTTTTCTTTCTGATTTTGATCTAGTACCCCACCCCCATCTGAGTATGCTCAGTAGGTAATAGGATAGAAACATATGTTTTTTTTCCATTTAGCTTATGGCAGGTACTCACAAAATTACCTCTCTTTTGTATTTTAATAGTGAGTAGGTGTTTGGACTTTCCCCCCTAACCAAGGTTCATGGTGCATGGTCTTAGAACCATATTATAACACAAGGAATGAACATAGGAATAAATGTCTGAGCAGGGGCAGGGACTAGCCAGAAGGCTGGGGAGTGCAGCAGGGATAAGGAACAGGGGAGTCATGGTTCTATCAATTAAGTAGTGCAGAGGAAATAGCACCCTAGGAGTAGAACACAGCTAACAATGTAGGCAATACCAACAGAAAGATGAAGGATAGGTGGCCAGTCCTGAAGGGAGACAGTTACTAGCACTCTAGCAAGGACTAAGATTAAGAGTTCAGTTATAGTTAGAGAGACGGGTAGAGGCCAGTTAGGGCAAGGGGCGGAAGGCGCCAGGCTGGTGGTTGCTTGAATCTGAGGAGGAACAGTGTTCATTAGGATACAGAATGATGTACAGAATGAGAGTAAAGAAATCAATTTCGTCAGGAGTCAGGTTGTAGAAGGTTCCCTGAGCCCAAAGTTGAGACATCAGTGTGGTCAGGTCTTCGAAGGAGGTTCCTGTTAGGGTGCTGGTCCAGAGGTCTTGAAGTAGTTGGGTGAAGAACAGTTGTAGGTTGAAGACAGTCCAGGTCATTTAGTGTCTTCTTGAATGGTCAACAGAAGTTATCGCCAGGTAATTTTTAAGGAGGTAGGCCGTGTGAGGGAGACCTGATAGGGGTCAGTTAAGGAAGGCAGTGCCGGATCGGAGGTGACCCATTTTAGGTGAGAGAGGCGTACCCAAGAGGTGACTTTCTCAAGTTTAGGTGCAGTCGGGGTAAGGAGAATAATTTTGAATGGTCCCTGCGATTTTGGGGTTAGGTCATCCAGGGGATTATTAGACAAGTAGACCATGTCTGCAATTTGTACAGGGGGCAAGGTGGCTTGGGGCTCAGGGACAGGCAACCACAACTTGTGGTTGACATATTTCCAGGGGGCATTGTGGAGTTCCGCCAGCAGAGGGGAGTGTAGGAAGCTTGGTATGGGAGGAGGTCCAGGGAGGAGTCGAGGAGGGAGCATGGGCTTTCCATACATTACCTTAAAGGGGCTCAGCCCCAGGGGGTTTCTGGGCAAAGCCTGCACTTTGAGGAGAACAATCGGCAAAAGTTTAGTCCAATCCAGATGTACCTTAAGAGTTAATTTGGTAAGAGTTTCTTTGATTATTCTATTCATCCTTTTTACCTTTCTGGGAATGTGAATGATACAGAATGTGAAATTTCTTGGGTATCTGTAAGAACTGGACAAGTAGTTGGGTGACCTTGGACATAAATTTTGGGCCCTTATCAGACTGTAGGGATGAGGGCAGACCAAAGCTGAGGATAATTTCTGTGAGGAGGATTTGGGCCACAGTGTGGGCTCTTCCGTTTGTAGTAGGAAATGCTTCTACCCATCCCGAGAAACTGTCCACAAGGACCAGGAGGTATCTGACTCTCCGAACCAGAGGCATATGAGTAAAATCAATCTGCAAATCCTGTGCTGGGAGGCTGCCTTGCATTTGATGGGTTGGAAAGAAGGTAGGTTTAAGGTTGGAATTGGGATTAGTACGTTGACATGTTTTACAGGAACAGGTAAGGTTATATAAATATTGTTGGTCAGCAGTAGATATGAGGAAGTGGGTACAGAGGAACTGTTGGAGTGTCTTGGATGAGGGATGAAAGAGTGAGTGTAGGTAAGAGAGGATTTCTCTGGTAGTGGGAGGGTCAGATGGAGTCAGGACTAAGATGACAGGGGACTGGAGAGAGGGGTGGGTCAGGGCTATCTCCTTTGCCTTCTTGTCTGCAGCACTGTTGTAGGCTGATATGAGACTTCCCTTTTGATGTCCCCTACAGTGGAGGATGGCAGCTTTGTTTGATAAGAGTGCTGCCTCTAGACGTTTGTGGATCAGGTCTGAATTAATAATGGGGGATCCTTTTTGAGTTAGGAAACCTCTCTTTCTCTCCATATTAGGATGTTTAAGTGAAGTATGTTATAGGCATATTTGAAGTCTGTGTGGATGTTAACCCTTAGATTATTAGCCAGAGTCAAAACTCTGGTTGAGGGCTATCAATTCTGCTTGTTGTGGGGTGGTGTGAGGTGGCAGAGGTGAAGCTTCAATTGTCTGGGTCCCGTGATTGTGGCAAAGGTCCCCCTGGATGATGGCATATTCTGCCAAAAAGGGTGGGGATTTTTGAGAGCTGCCATCAATGAACCGATGTGGGGTATCTGGGTCTAGGATGGGCTGATTGTTAAATGTTGAAAGGGGTTTTGGCTAAGATCTACTGTTAGACTGCAGCTATGTAGGAGAGGGTCTGTTGTGGAGGACGTGGGTAATAAGCTGGCATGGTAAAGGGGAGAGCAGGGGGAGAATGAGAGCTGAGGGTCGAGGAGGAAGGCATGTAGAACCTGTACCCTGGAAGGGGGAAGGGAGAGGAAAGCCTGATGTGATAATAAGTCTCAAAAGGTGTGTGGAGGACAGACTGTTAAAGGGGCATGTCTAGAGAGTTTATTTGCTTCAAGTAAGAGGGCTGTGATAGCAGCCGTGGCCTGTATACGGGGAGACCAGCCCTTGGTCACCATGTCAAGCTGTTTTAACAGATAGGCTATGGGAGCCCAGGTGTCTCTGTCCCTCTGACATAGAAGTCCTAAGGCCTGTCCTTGGTTGGAATGGGCAAAGAGAAAGAATGATCTGGTGTGATCTGGCAGGTGGAGAGTTGGCACTTGGAGGAGGCTCTTGGTGAGCTGGCAAATAGAACTGGCCAGCAAAGAGGGGTTAAAGAGGGGTTAAAGAGGGGCTCATGCAGACATCCTTTTGTTGCCTCATAGAGCAGCTTTGCAGTGAGGGAGAATTTAGGGATCCAGATACAGAAAAAGTTTAGGAGGCTGAGGATAGACAGGATTTCCCTTTTTGTTTTTGGAAGTTAATTAAGGCCTGGAGTCTATCGAGGGAAATAGTTCTCTGTTGGTGGGATATGGAGAGCACCAGGTAGGTGATGTTTGTCTGGGCTCTTTGTGCTTTGGATCGGGATATCTGATAACCCCAGGATCCCAATGCCCCAGGGAGTTTGGCAGTATGTTGGAGGCAGAGTTTTTGGGTTGGGCTACAAAGGAGGAGGTCATCTACATATTGGAGGAGATGACTTGGGTCTAGGTTGAATGTCTGTACACCCTTTTTTAAAGCCTGTCCAAAAAAGTGGGGACTGTCTCTAAACCCCAGGAGGAGAATTGTCCATGTTAGTTGTTGGGAAACATGAGTCTTGGAGTCTTGCCAGGTGAAAGTGAAAAGGGGTTGGGAGAGGTGGTGGAGGGGAATGGTGAAAAAGCTGTCTTTGAGATCTAATACCATGAGGTGAGTTGCAGTTGGGGGTATGGCAGACAGAAGTGTATAAAGGTTAGGGACCACTGGGGATGTTGGCATGATGGCCTCATTGATTTTTCTCAAATCCTGGACCTCCAAGAGTTTGGTCCTTTCCTTTCTACCAGAACAGGGCTGTTGTGTGGTAGGAATGAAGATAGAGGCCTGAAGAAGATGGTCTATGATAGGCTTAAGTCCCTTGTGGGCCTCTGGGGTGAGAGAGTACTGTTGTTGGGTGATTGTAGTCAAGGGGTCTTTTAGGGTAATGTGGACTAGGGGATGATGTTTGGCTATGGATGGGTGATCAGTGTCCAAGACTTGGGGGTCTAAGGTGGGTAGATCCAAGGGAAGGTCAGGAGTGAGGGAGATGGATGGTCCAGGTGTCATCTGCATGCAGAATATAGAGACTGTATCGAGGGGGGTATGGTAATAAAGACTCCAAATTTGGATAACAATCTCCCCCTAGGAGTGCCATCAGGCACTGAGGCATTATGAAGAATGAATGTATGAGAGTCGATTTTCCAAATTGACAGAGTAATGGAGGGATGATTTTGGCTTTAAGGGAACTCCAGAGACCCCCTTGATTGTTAGTTCTGCGTCTTGAGTTGGGCCAGAATAGAAAGTTAAGAGAGAGAAAGTGGCTCCAGTGTCTACCATAAAGGAGGTCTTTTTTCCGGCCACTACCTTGTCTACCCTAAGTTCCAAGCTCGTGTCCAAGACATGGTCTGGGGGGCTCCAGGGAGTCCCTGTGAACATTCCAATTCCAGGTCTGGGAGGTAGGGACCTCCCCCCAGGGGTGCTAGGGTGTCCCCGGAGACAGTCCATTTTAGAGTGTCCCCACTGAGCATGATTTTGTAGGGGGCCGTGGGTTCAGGTATGCCTTTTCCCATTGTTC
Source organism: Madoqua kirkii (assembly GCA_006408675.1). Lineage (NCBI taxonomy): Eukaryota > Metazoa > Chordata > Mammalia > Artiodactyla > Bovidae > Madoqua > Madoqua kirkii. Next base: position 4,372 of record SJYC01066433.1, on the reverse strand, counting down.
TGACTGGTTGCATCAGAAGCATGGTCTGGGAGGGGTCTTAAGTCCCAGTCTGGGATGACTTGGGCTGGGCTGATCTCTTCCCTTAATTGCTGCCTCCAAAAGGGCATATTTAGCTTTTCTCTCATGGTCTTTGTTTCTCTTAGCCTCCTCCTCTCTATTATCGAACATTTTGAAAGCTACTTTTAGAAGGTCTCTTTGGGGGATCTCAGGACCCTTGTCTAGTTGTCGAAGCTTGCATCTAATGTCAGGGGAGGACTGACTGATGAATTGAACATGAAGGTAGAGTAATCCAGAAGGGGTGGTGATATCTAAGTTAGTATACTTTTGGACTACCTCAGTGAAGCATGCCAAAAATGAGGCTGGATTTTCATCTGCTCCTAGGGTGATTTCTCTGACTTTATCATAATTGACATGGATATGAATATTTTTCTGCATTCCTTCTAGAAGGCAGGTAATCTTATGATTAAGTCTCCTGATACTTGGGTTACCAGGCTGGTAAGTCCAGTGGGGATCTAATTGAGGCACCAGCTCATCAGCAACTGGGCTATCCCCATCTTGGTTATATAAGTGATTGGCATGGGCTTTTGCCACTTGTCAGATATGGTCTTTTTCATCAGGGATGAGAGTGGCATTTAGGATAAAATATATGTCACTCTATGTGAGGTGATAGGCCTGAGAGACTCAGGAATTCCTTTCTGTATCTGGTAGGATTTTCAGAAAATGATCCTAACTTTTTTTCTATCTGGCTCATGTCTGACAATGAAAATAGCAACAAGACATGGTCTGGGGGGCTCCAGGGAGTCCCTGTGAACATTCCAATTCCAGGTCTGGGAGGTAGGGACCTCCCCCCAGGGGTGCTAGGGTGTCCCTGGAGACAGTCCATTTTAGAGTGTCCGCACTGAGCATGATTTTGTAGGGGGCCGTGGGTTCAGGTATGCCTTTTCCCATTGTTCTGACTGGTTGCATCAGAAGCATGGTCTGGGAGGGGTCTTAAGTCCAGTCTGGGATGACTTGGGCTGGGCTGATCTCTTCCCTTAATTGCTGCCTCCAAAAGGGCATATTTAGCTTTTCTCTCATGGTCTTTGTTTCTCTTAGCCTCCTCCTCTCTATTATCGAACATTTTGAAAGCTACTTTTAGAAGGTCTCTTTGGGGGATCTCAGGACCCTTGTCTAGTTGTCGAAGCTTGCATCTAATGTCAGGGGAGGACTGACTGATGAATTGAACATGAAGGTAGAGTAATCCAGAAGGGGTGGTGATATCTAAGTTAGTATACTTTTGGACTACCTCAGTGAAGCATGCCAAAAATGAGGCTGGATTTTCATCTGCTCCTAGGGTGATTTCTCTGACTTTATCATAATTGACATGGATATGAATATTTTTCTGCATTCCTTCTAGAAGGCAGGTAATCTTATGATTAAGTCTCCTGATACTTGGGTTACCAGGCTGGTAAGTCCAGTGGGGATCTAATTGAGGCACCAGCTCATCAGCAACTGGGCTATCCCCATCTTGGTTATATAAGTGATTGGCATGGGCTTTTGCCACTTGTCAGATATGGTCTTTTTCATCAGGGATGAGAGTGGCATTTAGAATAAAATATATGTCACTCTATGTGAGGTTATAGGCCTGAGAGACTCAGGAATTCCTTTCTGTATCTGGTAGGATTTTCAGAAAATGATCCTAACTTTTTTTCTATCTGGCTCATGTCTGACAATGAAAATAGCACATGGACTTGGGTGAGGCCCTTTGATCCTGCCACCTTTCTCAGAGGAACCGTGTTGGGTAAGTGACCATGTGGCAGGAGGTGAGGGAAGAGGCAAGGGGGAGTTAGGGAGATGGGGTAGTGGTGTTGAGGGGGAGTCAGGAGAGGTTTTGGGGTCAGTAGGCAAGTCGGGATGAGAGGGAAGGAGAAGGTTGGTGGATAGCAAGGAAGCTCTGCTGGGTCGAACTCTAGAGGTGCAGAAGGTTGTGACCAGCAGTTAGTTGAAGCAAAGCCCTTTTGTTTGGGAGGCAAGGTGCAAAGAAGGACCTCGTGAGTGGAGCAGTTCTTGTATAGGAAAGGCCCGCTCCAAACAGTCCAAAAGGCTTGGGCATATGGAACCTTTGACCATATGCCATTCCATTTGAGGAAGTTAGTGAGATCTGATAAAATATTGAAATCAAAACTCCTGAACTCAGATCAGCAGTTTTGGTTGCCTAATTGGTATTGAGGCCAGATCTGTGTACAGAGTTGTTTTAAGCGGTTAGTTTTGAGTTCAGTGAGCAAGAGAGGTCTGAGATTTTTGAGAACACAGGCCAGAGGGGAATCCTTTGGGACAGATTGGCCAGACCTCATAATTGAAAGGCAAGCAGAAGGTCCTTTTGGGAGCATGAGTTGTCACCTGTAGTCGCAATAGGAGTTACGAGAAGAGAGCTCTGTGTCAAAGTGGAGCATCCCCCACTGTCATCTACAGAGTGGCCGTAAGCCAGAGGTCTCCGGGACCAGAGAGAAATGGATTCTAGGGCACCTCTAGAGCACCATCCAGATCTTACTTTAATCTAGAGGCCGGCTGGAGTGGAATGTTGCATGTAGAGTGGTCGAATGGCAAAAGGCCTCTGTCCTGGGCTTGGTCGGTCTCATGAAAAGAAAGTGTAGAGAAAAGAGGAAGAGAGAGAAAGAGGTCAATATTCTTTGGGTTACATGGAAAACCAATAAAGCCCTTACACAGGACTTCTACCACTCACGAAGGCATAGGCTGTCTTCTCGAGAAGGTCTTGAAAGCCCAGGTGGGAAAGTGAGCTCAGCAGGCTTCCACGTTCTGAAGAACTGGGCATGGAGAATGAGAAGGAACCTCAATCCTCCGGGTTTAGGCACCAAAAATGTAAGGTAAGGGAGTCAGAGAAGGGGAGGTTCAGAAAAAGAATGAAACCAGCACTTTACAGGAACAGATCACCTTTAATGAGGCGAGAAGGGGCAAGAGTCAGATTAGCGAGCTGCTGCACTAAGCTAAAAAAAGAGTAAGTATATATAGGCAGGTATGTGGAAAGTTACTGTCTTAAGGGAGCCTTTTCTTCTCCAAGGTTGTTCAGAGTAGTAATCTCTTAAATGGCTGAGACAAGGAATTTTGGAGATTGGCCAGAGGCTGGACCAGCTGGGAGCTGGGTGTAATCAACCTAGTGTCCATTTTTTACTTTGGGTGAGAGAGTTCTTTATTTTGCATAGAATGGTGGAGAAGACCTGGAGGGGAGTTTTAACTCCAGACTGACTTGAACCAAGCAACTTTCCTTCAGGTCTTCTACTCCAAGAGAGTATCAGTACCAATGCCACGAAGCCTTGAAATCATATTTAGGTTAAGCAGCCCAAAACTCAATTTTCTCAGGCTCTAATCCCTATGCTGCACTAAATCTTCCACAGATGGATCCGATATCACCCTACACTCTGATCTCACTAAACCATTCTTCTGTATATTGTGTTGTTGTTGCTGTTGTTTAGTCACCAAGTCATGTCTGAGTCTTCACGGACAGTAGCTCACCAGACTTCTCTGTCCCTGGAATTTCCCAGGCAAAAATACTGAAGTGGGTTATCATTTCCTTTTCCAGGGAAACTTCATGACCCAGGGACTAGTGATGGTCTAAGGGAAAAATTGAACATTTTAAATAACTTCTGAGCATTGATGTCAACAATTTGAGAAACAAAAAAGACAAATACTAGATCCAAGAACTGGCTTAGACAAGGAGGTAGATCTTTGTGTTGCTAGTAGCTGAACAGATATTCACTGGTTAGGCTTTGGAATTGTACTTTTGAACATAAACATAAAAGACCTGATATTTCATTTAAGGCAATATATCCTAAAGGCCTTCTAAATTATAGAAGTTTTTTTTCTCAACTCCCTATATATCATACTTGAAGACTTAGAAATAACTGCTTATATGTCTTTAATTTTGACTTAGCGGCATGTAGATAATCTCTCCAGTATTATTTAAACATTTATTTTAAGCAAATCCATCATCACTGTACTATTTACAAGCTTCCTCCTTAATACCTTCATTAATATAATATTTTAATAATGTTTTATAATTTTTCTTTCTAACAATATTCCTGCCATTGACCTGGATAATAAACAAATTCTCTGATGAACTTGCTTTCTGCCTAAGCTCAGGCACCTATTCCCAAAGTCGCACCCTAGCCCATTGTTTCCCAAAGGTTTTCTCATTATGGTACACATATATTGATAGTATTTTGTAGTCTATACATAAAAACTTGTGAGTATCCCAGATTCCACACCATGCATCCACTGTGTGGTTCAACAGATGTGACAGTCTATCTGAGAAACTATGTTGTTGATATCAGAATATTCTGAAAATTCAAAAAGTAAATTTAAGCATCCTAATAAT
>SJYC01066431.1:0-10762 GCA_006408675.1 Madoqua kirkii | reverse complement strand
CTTGCGCTTCATCTACCCGGCATTTCATTCGATGTACTCTGCATATAAATTGAATAAGCAAGGTGACAATATACAATCTTAACGTACTCCTTTCCCAATTTGATATGCACCACAGTTTCTTTGTCCATTCATCCATCAGTGGACACTTAGGTTGTCTCCATGTCTTGGTTATTGTAAATAATACTGCAGTGAACATAGGGATGCATATAGCTTTTCAAGTTAGTGTTTTAATTTTCATTGGATAAATACTCAGAAGTGGAATTGCTAGATCATATAGTGGTTCTATTTTTAACTTTTTTAGGAACATTCATACTCACTTCCATAGTGACTACATCAATTTACATTCCTACCAACAGTGCTGGCAGATAATGTGAACCCTTTTCTCCACATCCTGGCAAACACTTGTTATTTGTTGTCTTTTTGATGATAGCCATTCTGACAGGTGTGAGGTGATGTCTCACTGTGGTTTTAATTTTTATTTCTCTAATGATTCATGATGTTGAGCATCTTTTCATGTACCAGTTGGCCGTTTGTATGTATTCTGTAGAACAGTGTCTATTCAGATCTTCTATTTTTCAATTGAATTGTTTACTTTTTATAATATTGAGTTATATGGATTCTTTATATATTTGGGATATCAATTCCTTATGAGGTACATGATTTGCAAATAATTCCTCCTATTCAAAATGTTGCCTTTTCACTGTTGATAATCTTCTTTGCTGGCTAGAAATTTTAATTCAATGTAGTCCCACTTGTTTATTTTTGCTTTTGCTGTTTTGGCTTTTGGAGTCAGATCCAAAAAATTATAGCCTGATGTCAAGAAATTTACCACTTATGTTTTCTTCTTGCAGTTCTATGGTTTCAGGTCTTACATTCAATTCTTTAATCCATTTTGAGTTAATCTTTATGGGTGGTATAAGATAGTAGTCTAGTTTATTTTTTTGCATGTGACTGTCCAGTTTTCCCAATACCATTTATTTTAAGAGACTATCCTTTCTGCACTGTGTATTCTCGACCCTTTGTTGTAAACTAATTGACCATATTGTGGGTTTATTTCTGGCTTGCCCTTCCTGTTCCATTGATCCATGAGTTGCTTTTAATGCCAATATCTTATGATTACTGTTGCTTTGGAATATAGGTTGAAATCAGGAAATGTGTTGCCTCCAGCTATTTTCTTCTTTCTTAAGATTGCGTCAACTATTCTGGATCTTTTAGGATTACATACAAATTTTAGGATTGTTCTATTTCTGTGAAAAATGTCATTGCAATTTCAATGGGGGTTGCATTGAATCTGGAGATTGCTTTGGTGACTATGGACATTTTAACAATAGTAAATTCTTCCAATCCATGAGCACAGGATCTCTCTCCATTCCATTTATTTGTGTCTTTTTAAATGCCTTTCACCAATGTCCTACAGTTTTCAGTGTACAGGTCCTTCACCCTCTTAGTTAAATTTATTCATAGATATTTTATTCTTTTTGATGCCATTATAAACAGAACTGTTTTTATTTCTCTTAGTGATAGCTCATTATTAGTGTATGGAAACACAGCATATTTTTTTATCCTGCAGCCTTACTGAATTCATTGATTAGTTCTAGCAGGTTTTGTTTTGTCTTTTTTTTTTTTTGGTAGAATCTTTGGGGCTTTCTATGTATAACAACACGTCATCTGAAAACACTGACAATTTTACTTTTTTTTTTCCTCCAACTTGGATGCCTTTTTTTTTTAAATTCAAGACCCATTTGTTCTCTAATTTTGCCAACATGGGAACATCCTTCCACACAAGATCTTGCAGCTTCTCCAACTACCCAGCTGGAGGATTTTAGGATGAGGACCCCAAGGGGTGCCTGCTGGGCTGTTGTCCCTGGAGATAGGACTCCTGCTGCCACCACCACTGCCCCCCTCCCCAATTCTGTCCTCTCCACTAGACTTTCTGTCATCTTTAGTTTCCCGGGAGTTTTTCAGATTGCAAACGGCCTTTGCTCATACTTCTGTACATGCCTGCTCCCTCAGCCCTGTTGACCCACACCAAAGGGCAAAGTGCAGGCATGCATAGGACACACACAACTATTTTTTAGCACACCAACATTCCACACAAAACTATCTTACAAGCCTTCAGATTCTTCTTCATCAGAGGACATTCCCAAGGCCATGGCTTTCTCTAGCTCTGCACTGCCCCTGTGGGCAGACTAGACACTTGTGGTCACCAGGCTGTGTGAGTCGGGCAGCACCCCCAGATACCTGAGGATGGTACCCTGAAGCTCCTCAGCAGGATCCCCATCTTGGGTTGGAGGCCTTATAAAAGCAGCACAGTTCTGGAACGTTCTGTCCTGAAGTGAGACCTGGAGTGACCGAGCCACACTTGCAGGTCTTACTTTCGCTGACCAGCCACATAGGACCAAGTTGGACCAAAGGATCTTGATCTAGGTCTGGATGCTTTTTATTTCTTTTTCTTGCCTAAGTGCTCTGGCTTTGGGTGTGTGCTTTTGACAAATTCATAAATTCATTCACTCCATTTCACAAATGTTTGAATGTTTGCTATATAACACACACTGGGGTTATGTCAGCAAACAGTCCAGACTCCACAGCTGTCATCATTTTAGTGTTTTATATTAGAAGGGATTTAGTGCCAGGAAGAAAATAAGACCAACAGGGAGGATAAGGAGTGTGTGTGTTTATGTGTCTGTGTGTATGTGGGAGGGGGTGTTGCATTTTAAACATGTTTGGGAGTATGAAACAGGTCAAGTGTTTCCTGTAGAGTCACAGCGTGTTTGTGGGGAGGGGTATGCACAGGGTTGCCTCTGACTGCTCTTTCCTTGATATGGAGGGGTGGGGTGGGTTGGAGGGGCGCTCTCACCAGGGCAAGTGAGACTGAAATGAGAGGGGAGGAGTCATGCAAGCCTTACTGACTGGTTTAGTTCCTGATATTCTCTGACTCTCTACAGCCTCCCCATCCCCTTTCTAATGGCCTTTCTCCAGTCTTACAGGAAGGTGTGTGAGACAGAGACAGAATCAGGCGCTTGGCAGAAACATGAGCAAATGAAAACTGGCTTATAAGGAAATAGCAATAGTGATAACTTCCTGACCCCAGTCATTTGGCACACACTCATTTTAGTTCCTACACCAGCACTAGTAAGAAACGTGAGGCCACGAGACCACAACCTCTGCGGGCTTACGGGGCGCGCAGCGGACCCTGGCTGCGGGCCTGGGGCTGGGGGAAAAGAGCGCCCGGGGTCGGCAGCTGGTTCCAGCGCGCACCTAGCGGTGACTCTGGGGCCCGCCGCCCTCCCTGCGCGGGGCGGGGCCTGCACGGGGGCGGGCCCTCGGCGGCTCCTCCTCCCGGGCCGAAGGCTGCAGGCCCGTGTAAAAGAGGCTCCCGGAGGCGCGCGCGGTGCTCTCTGCGGTGGCGCGCGGAGTAGTGGCGCACGTGGCTCCGGGAGCTCTGCCCCGGGTTCCCTCAGCTCCTTTCCCTCCCGCCATCCGGGGCCCTCCCCCGGCAACTTTTGTGTCCGTCCACCCCTGGCGCGCGTGAGAAGGGTCTGCACAATTCCCCCGCGCTCAGTGGACCAACTTGGAGCCGCAACTTTGTTGGTGGAGCTGCGCCCGGTTGAACGGAGCACTGCGCATGCGGAGCTCCAAATTCAAACAGCTGTTTCCAGGGGCTGGAGAGCGGGTGGGAGTGGGAGTCGCTAGGGTTAGGGGAGGCTTTCTCCAGGAGGCGGCCTCTCGGGAGCCATGGTGGACCGAGGACCTCTGCTTACCTCGGCCATTATCTTCTACCTGGCCATCGGGGCGGCGATCTTCGAGGTGCTAGAGGAGCCGTATTGGAAAGAGGCCAAGACAAACTACTATACCCAGAAAGTGCATCTGCTCAAGGAGTTCCCGTGCCTGGGCAAGGATGGTCTGGACAAGATCCTGCAGGTGAGCTGGAGGTTTAGGAGTGCTGAAGGGGAGCCCCTCGCAACTTTGGATGACCCTCACTCTCTGTGGGTGGTCCTGGGGGATGGTCGGTGAGGATATCTCACCGTGAGTCTGACCACTGGAATCCGTCGTTCACTCATGGACATGGGAATAAACATACGGCGCGGAGACTCTTTGGAACCCAGTTTGTGCCGAGGGAGAACTTAGGCTTGACCCGCGGGTGAACCAGGCCCCGGTGTGGGTGCGCGGGTACCTCCCTGGAGGAGGTTGTGGGGCGGATAAGGGCGTTTATCTTCCCTTGGAGACGCTCCCAGAGTTCGGGGCACCCGCCGGGTGCCACCCCCTGGCGTCTCCACCTCCCAGCTCCCGGGCCAGACCGGCACCCCGCCGGCTCTTTTTGGCTTTTCTTCACCAGCCCGGGGGAATGGCGCGAGGCTCTCTCGTCCCTCGCAGGGCTCGGGATTGAGAGGGTCCGGGGCTCTGTCGGGCCTGACCCCTCCGGGATGCGGGCTGGTGGCTGGAACGCTGGAGACTCGCGCAGGCTTCCGGGAAGGCTTATCTCGTGGAGACATCCCCGAAGGGCTTGGAGTTCAACTTTATGAAAGTAACCAGTGGAACAAAAGGACAGCACCCGGGGCGTCCCTTTTCGAGGGAGGAGGAAGGGAGGAGAGGTTGTGCAGAATGGGAGGTGGTGGGAGAGTTTCTCCTCCGTGTTGGGGTAGATTCGTGTGTACTATAGTTGACATTAATCTCACTGGGATAAACTGCGGGGCTTGTTTGGAGACCGAAGGCCCGTACCCCAGCTTCTCGAAGGTTCTTAGCTTCAGCCGTTCACGCTCCTTGGCCTACCGTAATGGCCTCCCTCCAGTGGAACCACCAGACCTGGGTAAGAGTCGGTGAAGGCTCTAGGTGGTGAGGTGGAGTGCAGATATTGTCCAAGGTGTGACATTTCTCTTGGGGTAAAAGAGGTCAGAAAGGAACTTTGATGAGGAGCAATGTTTAATCTACGTTGCTTCTCCAGTCCTCAATGGCTGTATAGTTGCCTCTCATTTTTCCCGCGGCAATGTCCCTGTATGTAAAATGGGAACGAACTCGTCTTCATCTGTCTTTCCTGCTCTGGTCTGTTGGAAGGTTGAAAGCATTAGAAAGCATGACAGTGTCTTGCCTGTGGATTCCCCTTTTTTCCCCAAATCGATGGACACCTAAATACCCCTGGTGAGTTTATAGGTGCCTGCTGGCAGCTGGTCAGATAGATTTGTCCTCTTAGGAGACAGTGAAAGGTTTAGGTTAGAAGGTTGGTTGGGTGTTGGATTTTAGTGGAGTCTCCTGTCTGGGAGCAGTTTCCGGGGCTGGGGGCTGTTGGCAGATGAGTTTGTTGGGAGGACGGGCTTCAGGAGGGAGCTGGGTGATCTCGCCCCTAAAAGCAGAAGATCTGGGTGGCTGCGCCTTCCTTGGGATGGGTGTCTGCTCTGTGTGTGCGTGTTGGGGAGAGGGGGGGGGTCACTTTATAATTTCCCTTGAGGAAACAATTCCTCTAGAGAAGAGTTGTTGTTTACTTTGCTCCAGGGCTTTGTTTAGAGGGGGAGGAAGGCAGGCGGGGACGATAAAGAATTGAGCTGCCCTCGAAGTGTTTCCCTCTCTTCGGCTCCTCCGCCACTGCAGGGGAAGGAAGGAAAGAATTCAAGGCTGAATGTGGGAAAATAAACTTCAAAACACGAGGAGTAGGGAAAGGGGGGGCGGTGGTGGTCCGGGTGAGGCACCCGGGTGCAGCTGGTGGTTATAGCTTTGGAGGTTAGACAGCTTTCTTAAGGTGTTGGAGCAAGCAAGAAGTCTGACATTTTTGAGGTCCTTTTAAACCCGCCAGCAATTAGCATCCCGCTATCCCTCTCCCCCAGATTCAGCATGTAACTTTAGGAGAAAGATTTGGGCCTCAAGCTAGTTTGATTGGGACATGCTTATAGACAGGCCAGCCTCTCAAGCCATATCCAATATGGCGAGTCCCCTCCCTTCATAGGAAAAACCCCAGAAATGAGAATGGACCAGTGGAAGCGTTATCCCAGCATTGCTTTCCATCCACAGAAACGTGCCTGGCATTGCTCTCTGATCTGGGACTTGGGGCACTGCTTCAGGTCTCAGGAAATTGGTTTAAGGAAAAATGAAAATTCAAAAATCTTCTTACCCGGCTAGCTGCTCCGGCATTTTCCACTGAGTTCTGTGTTTTTATCAAGTTCAGAATAATCACCTTTGTAATCCTAACAGAGTCCCTGGTTAGGAATTCCTGGGGTGGGGGCCAACCCCCTGCCCCAAGGGCTGTTGGAAGGGAGGGGGTGGTACAACCTGGTTTGAGGTTTTTCTTAGAGTGGAAATTTTGTGTATTCTTTCAAAGAGAGAAAGGGAGTTAAGGCACCCTTCTTTAGATCTTTGGAAATAGTCCCTGAGTTGTCAGTTGCTTCCTCCCTCTGTATGCTGTGGTTGAACTGAGTTGGAGAAGGCTGACTTTCAAATGCTCTGTGCCACACTGGCCCCAGGCCACGTGGTCGCCCTCCTTCCAGCCTTCGGAACCATCTTGAACCCTTGCTCTCAAGCCTGCTCCTCCAGCTGCTGGATGACCCGTTCCTCCAGCCTCTTCCTAAATTGCAGAGGCTCCCACAAGAGGAGTTGGCATTGGCTGAGCACCTGGCATGTTGGGCGTTGTGGGCGGCAATCAGCATTTTATGAGAGAGGCCCTAAGCTGGTTTTGCCATCTGGCTTGGCCATTTACCCATCAAACCATTTGACTTGGCCTCTCTTTCCTCATCTGCAAAGTGAGGTTTGAATAAGGTTTGAGTCTGGCGAGGGTCGAATAGGTGGAAGCATCAGGTATTGGATGTGTACAGGTGTAACTGAAAACACTGAGTCTTGCACCACTGCACACACTGAAGACACAGTGACCAGCACAACCTGCTAGGTCCTTTACCTGCCTGAGTCAGGCACTCTTTATAGCACCCTTACGTGTTCAGAAAAGGAAGCTGAAGCTCAAGAGAATGACCAGGAGGGCACACACAGACTTGGCTAAGACCTAGACATCTGCCACCAGAGCCTGCTCCTTGTCCATACACCCTTGCCCTCCCCCTTAGGCATGCGAAGCTGCTGGTCTGTCGGTGAGCTTAATAAAATTGGTTCTGCTGGACTCTGGTCGGCTGGGAAATTCCATTTTCTGTTTCCCCTCGAACAGGCATGGGCACGCAGCCTCTCCTGTGTTGTGCCTGGCTGAGTCGGCACCTCCTCCCTTACAGCAGCCGTCCACCCTACCCCACCCCACTTCTCCTTGAGAAGCATGAAAAAACCAGAGGGTTGGGATGCCGAGCAGGAATGAACCTTTCTCAACCTTCATCTCTGCAGCGATCCTAAACAGGAAGGTTTTCCAGGGCTGACTGTGTGCCAGGACTCTGAATAAGCACTTTACCTACACTCTGATCTTAATCTAGTCTTCCCTTTTCAATCAAGATGAAGACTTGAAAAGATGATGTAATTTGCCCAGGTTCTTACAGTACAGGGTCAGGTTTCAAACTGAAGTGAAATTGAAGTATATTGCAGAGTATGTGGGAATTAGCCAACAAGTGTTTATTAAGCGCCTGCTGCATGTGCGGCAGTGGGCAAAGCACTGGGAATGCAAGGATGAATTAGACACAGCCAGGCTCAGACTGGCCTGCTGGGGAGAAGGATGGAAAAATCCACCTTGACAAGACAGTGAGCCAGGGCCCCCAGGTCCAGCCTGACTTTAGGGGGGTGGCTCTCAGGAGGAGATGCCCTCCAGCCAGAGTGGGATCTTGATCATCATATGTTTTTTGTTTGTTTGTTTGTTTTTTATTGTTTGTTTTCTGGCAGCGCCTTATCCCACAGCCTGGAGTAGGAAATAGCATCCCACTCTGGTATTCTTGCCTGGAAAATCCCATGGACAAGGAAGCCTGGTGGGCTGCAGCCTGTGGGGTCCCAAAGATTGAGACCCAACTGAGTGACTGAACACACCTCACTGCATGCGGGATCTTAGTTCTCCAACCGGGGATCGAACCTGTCCCCCTGCAGTGGATGCACAGAATCCTAACCCCTGGGCCACCAGGGAATTCCCAAGAGTGGGAACTGGGAATTTATGAAGGTGTCAGAGAAGAGGACATCAGGGTGAAATCAGTGGACAGTATCACCAATGCAATAACTTGGGCAAACTTCAGGAGATGGTGAGGGACAGGGAGGCCTGGCGTGCTGCAGTCCATGGGGTCGCAGAGAGTCGGATATGACTGGATGACTGAACACCAATGGCAAAGCAGGAGAAGAGTGGGAAGAGGATCCTAGCAGAGGGCCAGGAGAGAGACCACAGGCTTCACGATGTGGCTCTGGGGGATCCTTTGTTTCCTGGGGGTGCAGGGGTCACCCCAGGCCCTGCATTCTGCTGGGGCCCCATCCCTAACCAGGTTTTCTTGGACTGCTCACAGAGCTGACCTGTTCCTGGAAGCCTCTTGGATCCCACCGACCTCCTTACCTGCCTTGTCCTCTTCCGAGGTTTTCTGTCTGCCCAGTCGCTCTCCTTTTATCTTCTGGGCGCTTCACACTCCCCCACACATATTCTGGTCCATAGAGTAAGGCTGATTCCAACATTGAGGTTCTGACACCAATCCTCCTCCTAAAAGTTTAAAAAAATTTAACTAGAAATCATTAAAATTACATCTGACCGAAAGCTCAGACTGGGCACATGACTTGAATTTGGTGGTGGGAGGCGCGGGGGGCGGATCCTAGGGTTAACATGAAAGCCTCTTTTGTTTCAAGCCTTGCTGGAAATTGTAAAGCGCACTGGTCCACTTAACTGCCTTTGTAAGTAAAGGGAGCACAATCGATCTTTTGATTATCCAGGATCACAGAAGCCTCTGGGTCATTCATTCGAAACAACTCTCACCGTCTAGGAGTGCATAAGTGGGAAGTGGAGAGGTTGGGTTTTTTTGAGAGCAGACAGAAGAGGTTCCTTCCTAAAGGCTCTCGTTTTCTTATTTTTGTTCAGCTCAACGTTGAGGGCAGCCAAAACAACAACAACAAAAATTCTCAGATTGATAAATCTGCTTTCATTAACTACTCTGGTTAGAATTTTAACAGTTAAGGTGAATTTTTATTGAATCGTTTTGAGTTTTACTAGAGCTCTTAGGATGACTACAGATGGCATAGTAATAGAGGCTTATTGAAGGCAGAGATTAGCAAGTGTTGAAAGGTTCTCGTGGGAGTGGGGGGAGTCCTGCAGGAGGGGGCACAAAGGAGGTGATGACTGCGGCTTCTAAGTGTTTTCCTGGGGTTTTGCCCTATTTATAGTCTGGCGTTTAAAAGAAACACAGTCCTCCGGTTTTGGAGGCTGTGCTTGGCTGGCTCTGACCTCAGCCCAAGAGCTTTCATCTTGAACTTGGTTGTTTGCTGTTAGATTGGCCTCAGCCTTTGAAATTGATGTGTGTGGTGAGGGGGCGGGGGAAGCAGGGGACAGGGAAGTACAAGGCTTTGGGGAACAGAGAAGCCAGGCTCCAGAGACGGAACTCCAAGGAGAGTCCTTGTACAAATTGAGATGCTAGAGCCGAGTAGTACCACGAGAACGGAGTGGCCTCTATCACTGGGGTGACAGAGAGAGGCCTGGTGAGGCAGGTGATCGTAGGAGAGCATGAAATAATAGCATGTGAACACCTCCAGATGTTCCTTAGGGGGAGTGGAGAAGATAGAGGTGAATCCCCTTGGAGATTTTTGCTGAGAGTCCCTCCGGACCCCTGGAATAAGTGGAGGAGCCCTGACCTCCTGGTTCTCCCCAACGATGTGTTGGCACGGACAAGAGGACCTGCTGCTCTCGCAGGCGTCTTTGTCCACGTGCCACTTGGCTATCGGTGTGGGCCCCTTCCTGTTGCTGAAAGTCACCGTCCAAGCCGTGTGTCTGTTGGTGACTGGCGGCCTCTGCATGCACGGCGTTATATCACCTTCACAGGGTGCTGATTGGAAACAGTGCTTGACACGAGGCAAGGCTCATTAAGTGTTAGCTGCCGCTGCACCGAGCTCCTAAATGCCACTTCTACGTGATGCCCCTTCCATACCCCAGTGTAGAGGGCACGGGGTCAGATCTTCCTAGAGCAGAAGAAAGGGCAACTTTCTTTTCTTTTAATTATAGTGAAAAGCACCTACCAAAGTATACCCTTTGTACCTTTTTTTCTGAGTGCTGTTCAGTGGTGTCATGTGTATTCACGTTGCTGCGAAACAGATCTCCAAAATTTTTTCATCTGGCAAAACTGAAACTCTAGACCTGTTAAACAGCTCTCCTTACCCCCGCCCCCCGCCTCTCCCCAGGGCTGTGTGACTACCATTTTACTTTCTGTTTCTGTGAATTTGGCTACTCTACATACCTTACAAGTGGAATTGTGTAGAGTTTGTATTTTGGTGTAAAATGGTACAGCCATTATGGGAGACAGTGTAGAGATTCCTCAAAAAATTAAAAATAGACTGCCAGGTGTGTGTGTATTCCTGGCTCAGTCATGTCTATTTCTTTGCAACTCAATGGACTGAAGCTCGCCAGGCTCCCCCAGGCAAGAATACTGGAGTGGGTTGCCATAACTTCTTCCAGGGGATTTCCAGACCCAGGGATCGAACCTGGGTTTCCCAATTCTTTACTGTCTGAGCCACTAGGGAAGGCCACATGATCCAGCAATTCCACTTCTGGGTGAACCACCTTTGTATTTATTTATTTATTTAAAGATTTTTCGGGGGAGGGGGGATGTGGACCATTCGTCTTTTTGACTTTGTTCCAGTATTGCTTCTGTTTTTATGTGTGTGTGGTTTTTTTTTTTTTTTT